>LPNX010499533.1:756210-786766 GCA_001517045.1 Pseudotsuga menziesii | reverse complement strand
TAATCAACTGACCAACTAACGACTCATCCTACGAACCAACCAACTGGCTAACTGACTGATTAGCTAACCCTTTACAATACAAAATGCAAGCTTTTATAGGCGGCTCGAAGGTCTCGCCATTACAACACTGTGGACTTGTCCCAACAGTAAACCCAAACCCTAAATCGTGACAGTCGGTCCTCTCTGTCCTTGAGGTAGCCGCTTCCCGTCACACCACAGCTCTCTGCAGTCTTCCATGCTTCCCAGCACTGACCATGGGTACTATGCACCCTTTCTCTGNACCCCTAACTCACTGGCCCTTTCGGCGACAGACCGCGAAGCGATCTAAAGTCTCACCCGAAGTGAATCTAATGGGTTGGCCAAGACTCAAGTGTCTTGGACCAGGTTTTGCGCATCCTACTTCTCTCTTCTTACGCCCGTGAGTCACAAGGTCAGCTATATCGGCGCATCGCACGTCCTCGTCTACTTGCAGCACTTTTAGCCGCGCGATCCTTATCCACGCGCAAGTCGCACGGTTTCTTCCCACGTCGCACAACTTCCACTTACTCACAATACCTCCAACCTTAGCGCATCTCTGCGCACCACGAGACACCCGACCTTTCCTCAATGCTAAGTCCTCAGCTTGCAGTATCGCGCACCGCAGCTCTTCTGCCGGTGCGATATCGCCTCTCTGCGATATCTTACCACTACGACTTTGCACTCTTAGCGTTGACTGTGTCAATGTGCGAAATTCTTCTTCCNGCCCTCCTGTCTTCCGCCGCTGCCTTCAATGCAGTGGTTGAGCTTTCTTCTCTCGGCCGCTCAGGTACCGTTGCCTTCTTGACTTTTCTATCCCAAAAGGCACAGTTTCCGGCTCTGCTCTCTAGCTGGAAACGTGCTACGGCGTCGTAGCTCTGCCTTGTCCTCTTTCCGCCAAAACTAGCAGCTTCTTCTGTAGCTGCGGGAGCCTGCTCCAACAGGTATCTCGAGCGAAGATCAATCTTGGAGAAGTATTTAGCTCCCCGAAGCTCATCCATGAGTTCGTCAATTCTGGGAATGGGATACCTGTTCTTAATGGTCTTTCTGTTGAGTGCTCAATAATCGATGCACATTCGCAGTGTACCATCCTTCTTTTTGACCAATACTACTGAGGATGCGAAGGGGCTAGAACTGGGCCGAATATATCCAAGCTCCAGTAATTCTTTGATTGTTTTCTCAATCTCATCCTTGTATCTTTTGGGATGCCTGTAAGGAGTGGTGATGACTGCTTGTGTCCCCTCCTCTAGCTCGATGATGTGTTCAAAACCTCAGTCTGGCGGTCTACCTGATGGAAGGTCACTAAAAACCTTTTCATGTTTCTGTAGCAAGGTTTGAATGTCACTTGGGTGTTGTGTGCTGGTCTCTGGGGGTTTCCTAAAGGTGACTAAACATTCTGCAGCCCATTCTATATCATCTTGTCAGAGTACTGCCTCCATTCTCTGAGATGAGACCGGTTTTGGGGGATAAGTGTTCATGCTCCTCAAAACTACCCGTTTGCCGTCTAGCCTCTGGAATTCCATTTCCATCGCCCTATAGTTTGTAGTGTATTTCCCTATAGAATAAAGCCATTGAACACCCCATACTACATGAGTATCCGATACATCCACTACATCGAAAGAATCTGTCATCTGATAGTTACCTAAGGTGACATTCAGTTTTGGAATCCAGTAGTTGCACTCCATGCTGGAGTTCCCGGCTACTGCTACAGTGAATCCTTCAAACTTCTTGGTCTGAATACCCCTCTTGGCTACCCAAGCGGAGTCAATGAAATTGTGGGTGGCTCCCCCATCAATCAATACGCCGACTCTGTGACCCTGTACTACTCCCCTGACTCTGAGAGTATGGAATCTTGGGACTACAGATAATGTAGCAATGACTCCCTCTGGTGTATCACCCTGGTGTGATTCCTCCTCAGCTGCCCGTAGTTCTTCTGTGGCTTCCTGCTCATAGTCATCCTCATCACTGTCCGAATATACCTCAATGTAGTGAGCCTTCGCCTTCCCTGCACACCTGTGTCCTGGTACCCATGGTTCTTAACAAGTGAAGCATAGTTTCTTCCTTCTCAAATCTTTCCTAGTGTCCTCGTCTAACCATGTTTTCTTGGGAACATCCTGCTGGAAAGGTTTCTTGTCCTTGTCCCTAACAGGAAAATTGGTTTTCAGTGGGAACTTGTTTTTGGGGACAGAATCCTGAAGATCTCTGGCTTTGCTAATGGCATCCTATAGAGTGAGGGGTTTGTAGGCTTTCACCCATCCCCGTAGTGGCTCTGTGAGGGCCTCTGTGAATAACATAGTCAACCTGCTCTCTGACACATCTGTTACCATGACTGCTATCCTCTGAAATTCTGAGATGAAGGCTTTTGCACTATTGTTCTGTTTGAGTTGAGCCAACTCCCTGAAATGTATCTCTGGATCCTTCCTGTCAAACCTCTCTATGAGCTTCTGAGTGAATCCACCGTAGGAGTGTATGGTGTTGTGACCCAATGTTACCAATTCGTGGTACCACCACTCGTGAGCTTCTCCGTCTAGGTGAAGTGTAGCCAATTTAATGGCATCTGTCTCTGTCATGGGATTGAGTTGAAAATAGGTATCCAACTTTTGAACCCATATCCTCGCTGATCCTCCGCAAGTCCCGTCAAAATTCGGGATGGTCAACTTGCCCAAGGTCTTCTGCAACTCATAGTTGTGATTGAAACCCTTGTTGAAATTCCTGGGCCTGTTCCTACTCTTCATGTTGCAGAAATCTGAAAAAGACATCGCAGCATGAAACTCATCCCCTAAGTCTCTATACTCCTGTAAATAAGCCCCGAAAGGCTCTCTCGGCTCTACCTGCATGAGCGGACCACCTACTGTATCTGCCAAGAAGTGAGGCATGGTAGGCCTGTTGGAAGGTCTGCTATATATGTGCGGAGTATTTTGAATATTAGTGTACGCAATCTTTCCACTGCTGCTTGTAGATCCCTGATCTACCGGTGAGGGAGGTGTACTGTTGATACCTATTTCTGGTTTTGCCGATAATCAGTTGATTGCATTGAGTACCTCTTTTTTCCCTTTGGCTAAGTCTTGCAATGCAGAGACTAAGCTGCGAAACTCCATCCTATCCTCTTCTTCTCCCGTTCCTTTTCCCCTATCCGAGTGTATACCTGTTTGTTCCATATCTGAATTGGTATCTTCTAGTTGGATATCCTCAAACTCCCCTGTGTATCTAGTCTTCCTCCTCCTATAGGTTACAAAAGGGTCTCCTTCTGTATTCATCTAAGTTTCATTTCTTAAGCCCACAGCTAGCCAAGAAGATAGCTCTGATACCACTGTAATATCCCAAATTCCGATATTTTCTATTTCTAAGCAAATATGCTGATACAATCGGGCATGCAAACTGCCACGCAAAAATCCATATTTTATAGCAAAAATTAGGGTTAGGGTTTGTGAGATATAATGAACACTTACCACTGATAAGCCGACTGAACTGCTCCTGAGAGAGTATGCAAGCATCAAGAACTGAATCGGAGATGGACATATATCTTCTACATCCGGCGAAACCCCAGCAACAAGAACCCAGATCAGATAAGGGTAACGTTTTCAGTGAAGGAGGTGTCTGATGAAGATGCCGATTTGCAGGACTGATAGCCTTCCCGTGCCGGAGAGAATGCCTGGTACATGCGGAATTTCTGAGGTCTCTAGGCAGGCTAGCGAATTGTTCCAGAGAGGCAGCTGCTCACGCCCCCTTGATCCCGGAATCATTGATAACTGCTCCGGATGAGCACGGTCGGATCTGATAATTACTGGATGTCGGAGTAAGATGCTGATGATGAGAATGGTGCCCGAGTTTCGAAGTAAAACTGAGATTTGAAGACCCAGCAACTGATTAGGGATTTCCGGCTGAAAACCCCCCTTTCGGCTGCACACGTATTCCTGCAACAATCTATCCCGTATACTGGATAACTATGAATGAATGTAAGAGCAAATGGTGAACCTGTATGGCTTACCCTGAATGAGACTAGGGCAGATGTTTCACTGCCGAAACCCCGCTAGCTGAAGACTCCGTCTCCAACTCCAACTGCTGTGCTGCTATCCAAGAGCTCCCAAAATAATAACCATCAAAACTGAAGTCTCCTTTCACTTTATCCTCCTTTTATAACTTTCAACTACGAAAACCCTAATCTTTGACCTAATTAGGTCACTTTATCTTCTAATTTGCAGTTGACTTGCATTCATGCAGATGGAGACTTAATGAGTGCATGCATCATTAAATAATGCTTGGATGGCATGCACGAAGGTGGCCTTTGGCCCCGGTGGCCCTTCTTGACCTAATGATGATGCCCTAGATTTTCTATGGATGGCATCAGTCCTTAGCTGATTCCCTAACTGTCCGTAACTGCTCGAACCCACAGGAATCACATAGGTTAGCGGTTTTGGGCCTCAAAGGCCTAATCAGAAGAGGACATTACAGGAACTCTATCCACAACAGATAGTTGTCCTGGCCATGATCCTTTGGGTTGAAATCTACCCTCCAAGACTAGACATAGGCAAGAGAACCAATAATATTTCATGTACCAAACTACAAGACATGGCAAGTTGTTACATTAGTGTTGAACATAACACACACATACTTCGCACCCAACCCCAATAGGATTTCAACTAGATGCCTTTGGCTTCACAATCTAGCAATTTCCATCGATTGAACACTTCCTCATCTAGCATGCGATGCAAAAAAAAATGATTCCATGTCTCTCAAGGTGCATGCACCCTTTAAAATACTCCTTATTATTTGCTAGAAAACAATTGAAGTCATCTCAGTGGGGGCAACATCTCCAGCTGAGGCATATATAGTGTTGCAACCTAGGGCTCCTCTATATTCATATCCTCAACATTTGGTTCTTCCTGCATAGGTAAACACTCTCCAATATCTAAGTCCTTTGCTTCTGCCTCCTGTTTGATTGATGCAACAACCTCTGAAAGGATATCCACTGAGCACAAGCCTTCACCAGTTGGAGTTTCACTATCCATAGTCTTCGAATTTGGGATCAAGCTAATCACTAGACCACCAAACCCATTATCCATTACCTAGTAGCTCATCTTGTTGTTCTCAGCACTAGAGAACTTAACATTCAAGGATCGTACTATCATCTAGAATCCACCCTCACATCTAGAAATTAAGGGGATGTAATTAGGAGGATGCTCCCTTGAAGGGTTCCTACGATGGTACACATTATCAAACCTATTTAAACCTCCCCCGCTTGCAAAAATAATAGTCGATTCTTCTTCTAAACTAGCTGGCGGACCTCCCTTCACACCATCCTTTACATTTCCTTGTGTGATCAAAGTAATAATCAATTGTATGGCCTAGGTCTATACTTGTACTGCTTGAGTGGGACCCATCTCATTACAGATGCCATCATGTGATATCCTTGAGATACTAGTGTTTTGCATGTACTTGTCTTAACTAAAAATCTCCTTTAAGTTTCAATGATGATAGATCTTGGATATATGGATAGATTTGATGATAAAAAAGTCCTCATTTGAAAATGATACCCAGATCATGGTCAGGGGTTTGCTAGAGGTGTTTAAGAGGGTGGTCTATACAGGTTGTTGGGGATCCTCTGAGAGCTCTAGTGCATGAGAGTGACAACTTGTGTGAGCTTTGGCACATGATATTAGGTCACTTGCACTATGGAGCGTTACTGATCTTGAAGGACATCATGCATGTATTGTTAGACTTCAAGTTTGAGAAGAAAGGAGTGTGCAAGGTTTTTGCACTCAACAAGTGTGTGAAGGTTGCTTTTCCTAGTAGGTCAAGAGAGATTCTTGACCTAATCCACTTAGATGTGTGTGGATCTGTTGTTGTATTTGTAACTTCAAAAGATATTCTGATGTATATTATCATTGTATGTTGTTGTACCCCCATCGGATATGTATTTCCCTCCTTTCGGCATGTCAGTATTGTACATGGTCCTTGAGGTACAAGCTTCGTTGTAAGTTGGGGCAATAGTCCCCAGTATAATATTATGTAATGTTCTTTCGGAGTCTCTCTAGGAACAGTAGACCTTGTTAGGGTTAGAGGTCGTCCCAGTCATGTTGGGAGGTCAGTCACTTGAAGGGTATAAATTGGGAGGCACCCTTCCTCATTTATACACACTCACACTCACTCAAGTTCGCATGAGGAGAGAGAGAGACAAGGAGGAGAGATAGAGAGTTGCGGAAGACTTCTTCTTATTGGGTTTTTCCATCTTGTGATATTGTCTTAGTGACAGAACTATTCTGAGGAAGTTTGCGGGGTTTTATCCTTTATGGTTTCCCTGGTGAAATCTGTGTTGTGTATCTGCTCTATCTTGTGTATCTTGCCATGCTTGTTATTCTTTTAGATAAAGATCCTAATCAAGTTAATTAGATTAGAAAAACTAACATGGTATCTGAGTCTCTCTGAAAGAAGGCACTGTGCAATAGCGAAAACTAGGGCTTTCTAGTTTAAGGTCTTCTCTCCACAGATCATCAAGAAAAGAGGGATAGGCTAACTCGCCATAGAACGACACATCTTTTGGTGGAAGCTGTTCCAAATTTGGAGAAGTTTCAATTTTTGACTGTGGGACACTGCGGGAAGAAACTAGGGCATCAAGTTTCGGAGGCTTCCCACCTCAGTCTTCAAAAAGGGACCTAGCTGAGCAACTCACCTCAAGGAAGTGCATCTTTCTATCCAAACAAAATTTCCAAATTCCAAGTTTGGAAAATTAAGGTTTTCTAACAAACCCTAGGTCATCCAGCTCTGGAATCAGGTCGGACACCTCAAATCGGTAAGATCTAAATCTTTGCTATTTCCATTTGAGGTTCTCATTTGAAAATGACTCATCATATTCAGCTTGAGGACAAGCTTGGAGGAGCTGATAACTTTTGAGCATGGAAGTACATAATCTCCTTGATCCTTGAAGAAAATGATTTGGATCAGTACATCAGTAAATAAGTTCCAGAGCCAGAGGGAGATGAGGCTAAGGCTACTCATAAGAAGATCTTGGTTAGGTCCAAGAGAATCATTGCATATTCTATTAATGATCATCTCATCCCCTGTGTGTCATGCTTTAAGACGCCAAAGGAAGTATTTGATGCTTTGACGAAGATGTTCGAAAGAAAGAACATCAATCGAAAGATGACGTGCCAATTAAAGAATGTGAAGTTACAGAACTCAGAGACTATACAGTCCTACTTCACAAGGGTTGCTCAAATCAAGGAACAACTAGAAACAGTTGAAGAGAATGTAGAAGAAGGAGAGATTGTGATGACTACCTTGAATGGCCTCCCAAGATCATGGGACTCATTCATTCAAGAAATTTGTGCACAAAGAAAATTGATCTCTTTTAGTAGACTCTGAGAATAATGCACATAAGAAGAAGCTCGACTCATAACAAGAAAACAGAAGATGGGAGCAACTGAAGATCAAGCTCTCATAGTTCACACCAGAAGAAACTATAGAAAGAAGGATAACCACCATCACAACAAAAAGAAGGACAAGAAACAAAATAAGTTCAAAAGAGATCCTTCCAACATTCGATGTTACACTTGTGATGAAAAGGGATACTTTGCAAGAGATTGTCCCAAGCACAAAGACTCCTTCAATGAGAAGAAGAGACATCATGCTCATACCACTGAAGACAATGAACTGACAAACAAAAGATTCAGAAGAGAGAAGGATGATTCAGATGAAGAGTATGTGCTAATCTCAGCACTCACGGGCACTATCTCACATGGAAGCAATGATTGGCTTGTGGAGAGTGCGGCATCTAAATATATGACGGGATACAAAGAATCATTCATCAATATGTCTGAGCACTAATCACCTCACAAGGTGAAACTTGGGGATGATTATCAATACACCATAAAGGGAAGTGGAGAAGCTTCATACAAGTTAGACTTCGGAAAATCATTGAAGATGAAAGACATGCTATATGTTCCAAGATTGACGAAGATTCTTCTCTCCATCTCTGCCCTAGATGCAAAGGGAATGAGAGTTGCATTTGTGGATGGCCAAGTTCTTATGTGTCCTAAAGGAAATACAATCAATGGTGCAACAGTGGTTGGAGAGCAAGACAGAGGCTTGTACAAACTGAAGGGACAAATTGAACAAGCATTGGTTCATGACTCTATAGAACTAGGTGAACTATGGCACCGAAGGCTTGCACATGTGCACTATTGCAAGCAAAGTAGTCTCAAGACTTCGAGAAATCCAAGCAAAGCATGAAGGCGTTTGCAAAGGATGTGAACAAGGAAAGAATGCAAAGAAGACATTTCCCAACAGTGAAAGTAAAGCTAAAGGAATACTGGAGATAGTACACTTAGATGTATGCCGGCCCATGTCTTCCAGCTCATTGAGCAGGCATGTGTACTATGTTTCCTTTATAGATGATATCTCACGTAAGACTTGGATATATTTCTTGAAAGGGAAAAATGAAGCGTTCAATAAGTTAAAAGAATTCAAAGCCTTGGTGGAGAACCACTCTAAAAGGAAGATCAAGACTCTGTGGTCAAATAATGACGAAGAGTGTTATTCACTAATTTTGCACTTAGTGGATTTCCAGTGAGCCGCCGAAGTCATGAACAAGCCAGTTTTTCCTTGTTAGTGCTCGGAGGGTTCCGCGGTTCATAAGGACCAGTTGTGGTTTGTTTTTTTTAATAAAATGCATGTTCATAACCCTTGGGTGCGTTGTAATAAATGCTCTAACACAACAAACTTTTTGTAAAGGACTTGGATTCCTAGGAGTGGGCTATCAATCTGATTATTCAAAGGTGTTTTTTCCCTTATGCAATACTGAATAAGCGATGTATAATTTTCGAGTTTTTCATCGCTCCTCCAAAGCTCGAATTTTCGTCTTGGTGGTTAGGCCTTAGGAGGTTATTAAAGTTCATGTGTCAATGTATATAAGCGTGTTAGGCATTGTTTTTGAGTTGTATTGACATGTACTAGGGCCCCTAAGATTTCGTCTCATTCCGAGAATTTTTTTTAATTTTTTAATTTCTTGTTTTTTTCGTTTTTAAGCCATTTTTTAATGGTTTAAATGGAAGAATTCAAAATGTAAAAAAAGTGTGGTCCGGAGTCTGTTTTTGGCGTGGTTGGGCTCATTTGCAAGTTCGGAGCAACATCTTTACCCCGGTGGCCACTTTCACTATGTTTCAGGCAACTAAAACACACTGGAAGGCATTATTTGGCTAACTGAGCATCAGAATGGCATTTAAATGCTAAATTATGAGAATATGCACCGAAGTCAAAAAATTAAAGAAGTTAAAAATCAATTAAATTTTAATTGCAATGACTTGGAAGTGGGCCCCTCATCCCATACAACCCTCTTCAAAGTGTAATGGCAAGTAAACTTTGGATAAAGGAGGCTGCAAATTAATTCCTTGAGGATGGTGACGTCAAGATGGAGCTCACACTAGCCTTGCATAGGTGATGAGTGGGATTGGGGGGGCCCTTCTACATATAAATAATTCAAAGCTAAGCCATGGTATATCATGTGTATTTCCAAATGCATGCGAATGGTTGAGAGTTGATGACGTCAAGGAGGTTTCACGCTAACTAGTTTGGAGGGTGACGTCAACTCAAGGAATTGCAGATCCACGCTAGCACATATTCCTTGCGATAGCTTATGGGGTGTGGACTCCACCCCATATCCCTATTATTTTATACTTTTGGTTTTAGCCCAATGTTTGGGTCAAACAAACCTTTCATCAAATTAATCCTTCACGCCAATGTATGTACACTCGCGTGAGAAGAAGGAATCTCGCATGTGTGGGAAGGTTGGTGAATTCTTGGGGTGTGTTGGCAGGTGTGGAGAGGTTGGTAGAGTTTGGTGAGAGAGGTGTCAATCACCTCCTTTGTTCAACTCAGTCTAGGCTCAGTTCAACTCAGTTACATTTCGGGTTGATCTTCATTGTTGGTGAGGCCCCCCTGGGTCTCTTTTTCTATTTAAGCGAGGTCTTCTTCCTCATTTTGGATGGAAGCAAGGAACTATTACTCATGTTGTATTGTCCATTGTGATATATTAATAAATCGAAGGCTTTGGAGGCTCAAGATCTTTTGTCAAGTTGTGCATGTGATATTTTCTGTATGAGGTAATATTGTTCATTTATTTTGCTTTGCATAGATCAATAATTTGGATTAGAGGGATCTTTGTAGCACATAGGATAGGATAGTTCATTTTTCCGATTTATCTCGAGATATTGCCGATTTTTTCGAGGTGATCTTTTCTAGTGATTTTGCCGATTTTTTCCCGATTTATCCTGAGATATTGCCGATTTTTTCCCGATTTTTTCGAAAGGTGAAATTGAATATTTTTGCATTTTTTTAAGTTTGCCGATGTTTGCCGATATATTGCCGAGATATCCCGAAACAATGTTTCCTGGATCCTGCCGATTTTTTCACCACGCCGATGTTTGCAACATTGATATTTTCCATTCCGGTGTATGCTCTGGCCCATTGTAGGTTCTCCCTGAGCTTTGGAATAATCAAAAGCAGGAACGCGCACTAATTGATTTCTCACATCTAACCAAGCAAGCACATTGCACATAAAATCCTTAAAACTTTACCAAGGCTCTATTGTGTATGCTCTGCACCACTGTGGTTCGACCGAACAGTTGGATGCATCAAAAGCAACATGGGTGACTAGCTTAATTAGTATTCACATTTCAATTAACCTCCCAGGAGAAAATCCAACGCCTTGATTTGATCCATTGCGGTGGAAAAATCCACAAAGTAAGCGGGAACAACTGGGTAGCGACCTCGAGACACCGTTAGGCTACACCCTTGTTGGTGTAGTGTTGAACACGTCTTCGAGACTCCAACCATCCCACATATTCCTTGCGGGGTGCTGCATCGGATAATGGTTTTGGACATACTCCTCGAACCTTCGGGTATATCTAGAGTCCCCTTCTACCCCTAACTTAATCAACTCATACCCACATTAACTTAAAACTGACCAAGAGCACTTGCAACACTTTTCTTTCAGCAATTCAACAACACATTTATCTGTGGACTCCATTTTTGGCACTAGTTTTACATTATACAATCATCTGTTTCTGTGTGCTTCACATATCATGTGTTAATTTATATGTTGTTGTGTTTTAAATATTTCTGTTGCAATATCTTGTTCAATTGTTTATTTCTTGTCAAAACTCCTAAAAAACAACTAAATCATCATCACACTAAAGCCTTAACTGCCTTAGCAACTAATAGGGTCTACCCCCCTTGGCTTCGTTAGGAGTTGGCCTAAACGGAGGAGTCAAGAACAAGGGGACAACCTTGACTCGAGGATTGCCCCCAAGGACACACCGAGTGGCTTGAAGATTTCTGCCACGTTCCCCCTCAGGTGTGTGAAAGGCGGGAACATTTTCTGGCGCCATTGCCGGGGATAAATCTTTTTATTCTCGACTTACGACTTTTATCTCTTTTCCTTTTTGCTTTTACTTTGTTTGATGAATGTTTAGATTAGTTCTTTATTTTTCATCTGGCGACTCCACTAACCATTTTCTTTTGTTTAAATTTGTTACAAAGAAAAGCAAAAAATTATTTTTTATGAGAAATTTTAAATGCATATTTTTTCTCACATGGTGACTCCATTGAAGGGATAAAACTCTTGTTTCTCATATAAATTGTGAGATTGATTGTGTTTAGATAAGCCCATGAAACACATTGAAAAAATTTAAAGCTCATTATTTAACAGCTCCTTCTGTTCAGTATAAAGTCCATTCCATGGTTATTGCGAGTGCATGCTTTTGATGTCCAATATGGATGATGAAAGGAAACAGTCTGGTGCTAAATGAGCCAATAGGTTCCATCCCATTGATTTTTCAGGCATTTTGGGTTTTCCTAACAATGATTTTGACCCAACTGATGTATCTGGGTCTGGTGGAAGCGAATTGTGTTGCCCAAGGGGTTGGGGACTCAAAAATATCTTTCTTTTATCTAAGGGAATATACCAAAGACTTTCATAGAAATGGTGATTCAACCATCCTACACATCACATCTATCATCGATGTTTTGGTTAAAGCTGGCATTTACCATGAAGATCGCATGATGGAAATATTTGCTTGCATTTGGATGGGGATGCGTTTGAATTGTTCTTTAAGGAGCTTCCTAGTAAAAGCATTACTTCCCTTTTACACTTCTTTGAGATTTTTCTTAAACGATGGTGTCATGATGATGGTGATATTAAAAAGATTATGGCTATGCTTCCCATTGAAGAGCTTCATGGAATATCAGTGATTGAGGACATTGTTGAATACCCTCCTCATGTTGCATTAACAAAAAATATGGAAGACATGGAGTGTTCTCATGATTATTGTTGTGATGATGACCACATCTGTATTCCAGACCTACCTCAAGAAGAAACCATTAACGATCCTTGTAAAGAAACCTATGATAAAGTTAGTGTGGTGTATGATGACACTTCACTGTATGGTGATGAAGGCTTGGAAAGCTTTACTCCTTGTAATATATTTGAAACCAAACCTATCAAGGAGGATTGTTATGAGCATGAGGTGGATAGGTATAGCTAAGGACATGATGCAATATCCCTCATATCTGATAATGATGGGGATGATAACTATTGGACCTTTATTGAAAATCCCGTCCATGAGATTTTTGGAAGTCTTGTTGAGAGTCCTATCTATGATATGTCTAGAGAAGGGAGTGTTGATCTTGAGATCTTGGGGAATCCTGGTATGGAAGAGGAGCATTCAGAATTTTCGTATGATCATTCAGAGCCATATCATTCAAAAACACACACAAGTATTAGTAATGAAGATCCGGGGAAGCAATGCAGTGAAAAGTCAAATTGGGTGCAATTAGTAGAAGATTTTTCTCATCTATCATCTTTGCATACAAATGTTCTCTATAATTTATAACCGTTTGGGGCTTACACCCAGAGTTATCAGCAGATAATCCCTTTCAATGAGTATGATGATTTGCCTCATCATGCCAATTTGTACATTAGCCCTATCCAATCTCGGATAGAAGAAGCCTGCAAGAGGACTTGCCAGTGATGGAAGCATTTCAGCGAAGTTTTACATACGCGTGATTTCCCATCATGCCCTCCCATCTTGAATATTCACGCAGGTTTGCATTTCCTAAAAAATGTGTCCTTGCTTTGGCTGGTAACCAAAGATGAGGCAATTTTTTGTTTGTTTGTTAATAAGATGCTTAGGTGGTTACATTGGATTTTTGATTACACAACCTTTTTTATATCATACTTTAGGAAAATAAGCTCCTTAAAGCAAGCATTTACTTTCTGCATTTCTGTTATGTACTTAGGTATAATAAAACTTTTATTTCATTAGTGTTGCCGCCTTTCACACACCTGTGGGGGAACGTGGCAGAAATCTTCAAGCCACTCGGTGTGTCCTTGGGGGCAAGTCTCAAGTCAAGGCTGTCACCTTGTTCTTGACTCCTTCGTTTAGGCTCAACTCCTAATGAAGCCAAGGGGGGTAGACTCTATTAAGTTACTAAGGCAAATTAATTTACTATGATGATGTTAAATTGAGATAGTTGCTTAAGAGTTTGAAATTAACCATAAATAACCATAGATGACAAGATGAAAAATGAGCACAATAAAGCACAATGTTGACACACAATATATATATATCAAAAGATTTGAACACAGGACCAGTGCCTTAAAAATGGAGTCATAAAATAATCAAATGTACTTGCATGTGCTTGGAGTGAATGTTTTGCAATTGCCTCTTGGTACGTTTTAAGTTAATATGGAATATGACTGGATTAGATTAGGCGAGGGGGGACTCCAGATATACCCGAGGGGTACTTGGAGTATGTCCAAAAATAAACCTTCACGGCTACCCGCAAGGAATGTGTGGGCTGAATGGAGTCTCTGAGACTGTGTTCATAATACACACGAAGGTGTAACAGAGATCGGCGCCTCGAGGTCACTGTCCAGGAGTTCCCACTTCCTTTGGGTATTTTGCCACCGTTTATGGTTTGATCGAGGCGTTGGATTTTCGCCTGATGGTGGTTAATTGGGGAAGGTGAAACCTAATTAATCTAGTCACTCACGGTGCTTTTGATGCAGCTTGACTGATTGGACGAACCGCAACCAAATGCAGAGCATACACACCGGAGTCTTTGTAAATTTTAGTAAATTTTTAAAGGATGTGTTTTTAGAAAATAAAACCCTCCAGGAACCTCTTTCGGTCCAAGTGGACCTCAATTGGGGAATCAAGAAGGGGGGTGTTTTTAGAAAGTTTGTTTGCAGAAATTAATGACAAGCAACAAAAAAAGAAGCAAACCACAGGTTTTCTAATTAGTCCTACAACGCATCTCTTTCCCCTTTCAGATCAATCAGGAAGTCGTGGGGTAAGTATTAAAGTAACTTTGATACTGTAATATGGAATATATGATAAAGTAATCAAAGCATATTATTCTGCATAAATGAAACTAATCTAGAGCGAAAAAGAAATAAGAAAATGCAAAAAACAGAAAAAAGGCGCGAATCCCCCCAAGGGGGATGGGGAATGGGCTCGAAAGAGCCTATTTGGAGAATTTTTTTATTATCAGCGTTTACAATATCAGGAAACTTATCTGAATCCTCTTGGTTCTTATACAGAATGAAACCAAGGCTTTACAAAATGCCAAAATTAAAGATTACAGTAAAAAAGGGAGACCCTTGGGGGAATTTGGATGGCCCAAAAGCCACTTTCGAACAACAGCTTCTCCTCTTTCTGTTATGCCTGTTGAAAAACAACGATCTTATTAGAATGAAATATGCCCATAAGCACTTTGAAAGTACCTTTGGGTCAGCCTACTTTAAACCAAAAAAAACTAAGCTAAAACTAGTTAAAATGGTAAAAACGGAACCAAAGAAAGCAAGCTTTCCTTGGGGTCTTGGCTTGCCTTTGGGGCAGCCAATGATATGCACTGATTGCTGGATTTTATCTTTTAAAACAGAAAACAAAAATCTAATGCATGCAAACTACGGATTCTCTTTAAATTACCATGCAAAACGGACGATTTCCCTGAACTAGATCTAGAATGCTTTATGAAACTTTCTAAGAATGAGATTTAGATTATGAGCCTTGAGACAATAGATCTATGTTAAGTTTTACTTTAAGATAATAGATCTGAATAATATCAAAGCTTGTAAACAAAGTAACCAGGTAAAATTTTGATTTTTAGAAGGAGGAAGAGAGAGAAAGAGTTCTGGAAGCCTGGGAATGTTGGGCTTTGGAGTCTGCTTTGGTGGAACACCGAGGGACTATGTCCTCAAAAAGATCCTGAAGATGAGGAAGATGCAAGCTAGCTCAACCCCTTCTACAAGTGAGATCACCTGCAACTTAGAAATCCTTGCATAAACAGATGGTTAAAAGATAGGTGTTGCTGGAAAAAGACAATTAGAAAGCATGCAATTAAACTTAAAATTCATGCAACTCCAAGAGATCTAAAACAAATGAACAGTAAGAGCATAAATCAAACTAGAATGATCTCTTCCCTAACAAGAGGGAGCTCTCTCCTTCAAGGCCAACAACCAACAAAAAACAAAGATCAATAATACAGATTATACCTCATAAGCACTTGACAATCACCATCCACACATGAAAAACATTACACCATAGATCTTGCCTCCAAAGCTTCTTTATTCCAAAATAGTACATAATACAATAGCAACAACTTTTCAATCCAGCTCTAACTAGCTTGGAAGAAGAAATGGCTGCTTTATTTATAACAAAAACTGGAAATCTAGCCCAAGGCAGGCGCAATTCCCATGGAGAGAGAGATTGTAGGTGCATGTGGATTCAATCTGGGCCTGATCTGTGTCTAACTGAGCCTAATCTGAGTCTCACTGAGCCTGATCTGAGTCTCACTGAGTGCAACTGTCAATCAGAGAGCTGATCGGGGCTGACACCTCAACTTGCTAATTGAAGCATCCACCAACACTCGTCCAGATGGGCCCACACGTGTGGAGGAGAGAGAGAGAGGGCGCAATTCCCAAAATTGCATGCTGTGGTGCACTCCCAGTTCAGCGCAGATCACCTCCTTCAGTCAAGGAATGGTCAGCTCCAGTCAATCTCAAGCCGATGAGATTGATTTCAGTCAAATCAGAGCAAATCCCATTGATTTAGGATTTGGGGTTTTCTCCATTATTTAATTAACTTATCAATTAAAATAATAATATTTGATTTTTTGGGTTTTCTGACCTGAGTGATGGGAAAACCACTCAAAACTTAGGAAAAGTGGGTTTATGGGTTTACATGGTGCTCTGAGTTAGAAAATGAGCACCCCCATGACTGAAACTGATTTTCGAGTCCACTTTTATTACAAAACCAATTTTTCCAATTAGACTATTAAAAAATAGCCTAAGTTTGGTGGAAAAATTTGAGTCCACTTTTATTACAAAACCAATTTTTCCAATTAGACTATTAAAAAATAGCCTAAGTTTTGTGGAAAAATTTGTTGATGTATTTGTAACTTCAAAATGTATTCACTTGTATATCTTATGTCATGTACCCCGATGTTTATTTCGGGAAGTATCTGTAATGTATTTGAGTCATGTCATGCCCTGATGTTTCTATCGGGAGATTCAATAATATAAACAAGTCATGTCAAGTCATTGTGGGTAACCCTCCTATTGTTCAAGGGTTAAAGTCGCCGCAGTTCTGGGGCACTAGGGTTATTAGACTCTCCTAGAGAAGTCGGCCTTAGTAGGTTATTGTCAAGTCGGGAATTAGTGTAAACAGAGAGTGAGCCTCTCTATTTATCACACACTCACTCACACTCAGTTGTAGTGCATAGCAGAGAGAGAAGAAGTTGCTGGGGCTAGAAAGAAAGAGGCTTCTGCTGTCGGGAGATCATTTCACTGTTTTGTGTTTTTACTTTTAGTGCTGATTCTATCTCTGAGGAAGTTGCGGGGTTTTCTCCATTTATGGTTTCCCCGAGGATAAACATTGTGTTCATTGTCTCTTGTGTTTGATTGCTGTGCTTGTTATTCTCTCAGTTAAAGATCCTAATATAATGCTAGCTTAAACGATAAAAATCTAACATGGTATCAGAGCTAACCTGAGAAGAAGACACTGTGCAGCTACAGAAACTAGGGCTTGCTACTTTGTGGGTTTCTCTCCACAATTTTTCAGCAAAAGAAGGTTGGATTAACTCTCCTCCCTAGGGCGCATCTTTCTGTCGAAGCATAATCCAATTCTGAGTTTTTTCAGTTTTGGACCCGACACTACTACCGAAAATTAGGGCTTTCCACAGAAGTGGAATTTTTCAGTGAGCCTAGGCCTGGATTGATCTCCTCCTCAAAATCGAAGTTTAGAGATCAAGATCAAAGCATTTGGTTGGACAGAACTCCAAAAAAGTCAAACCCTAATTTGCTCCTGAACTAGCACTGCAGAAATTCAGCTCCAAATCTAGATTCGACATCTTGACCTGGTAAGATCTAAATCTTTTGTATTTCCATTTGAGGTTCTCAGTTAAGATGTCTCATCATACCAAGCTTGATGAAAAGCTTGAGGGAGCTAATAACTTCCGAGCCTGGAAGTATAGGATCTCCCTGGTCCTGGAAGAAAATGAGTTGGACTCCTATATCAATGAGGAGGTTCTAGTTCCAAAGGGAGATGAGGCTAAGGCCTTACATAAGAAGAAGTTGGTTATGACTAAGAGGATTATTGCTGATTCAATTAAGGATCACCTCATACCACAGGTGTCCTCCCTAAAGACACCTAAAGCTATGTTTGATGCCCTAACCAAACTGTTTGAAGCGAAGAACATAAACCGAAAGATGACCCTGAGAAATCAACTGAAGAATGTAAAGATCCAGAATGCAGAGACCATCCAGTCTTACTTTACAAGGGTATCTTAGATCAAGGAACAGCTGGAAGCAGTAGATGAAGAAGTGGAGAATGCAAAGATTGTGATGACCACCTTGAATGGTCTACCTAGGGCATGGGGCTTTTTCATTCAAGGAATCTGTGCCAGAAAGAAGTTAGTCAAGTTCAGCAAACTATGGGAAGAATATTCTCAAGAAGAAGCTCGGATAGCAGCTAGAGAAGAAAAGATGGGAAGTGAAGATCAAGCTCTCACAGCCTACACCAGGGAAACCAGAAGGGACCATCATCACTCCAAAGGTAAGATTTCACACTCTAAAAGAGATTGGTATACCATTAGATGTTACACATGTGATGAGAAAGGTCACATATCCAAATACTGCCCTAGCAAAGGGAACTCAAAGAAGAAGAAGGGAAACAAGAGAAGACATCATGCTCATGCTGTAGAAGATGATGAACCTTCCACAAAGAGAATCAGACAAGAAAGTGATGATTCTTCAAGTGATGAAGAATATGTGTTGATCTCCGCTCTCACGGGAACTTTCTCACATGGAAGCAATGATTGGCTCATAGACAGTGGTGCTTCCAAGCATATGACGGGATTCAAAGAATCATTTGTGAAACTATCTGAACATGAGTCACCTCACAAGGTGAAACTTGGGGATGACTACCAGTATCCAATAAAAGGTAGTGGTGATTCCTCCTATAAGCTAGACTCTGGAAAGTCTATGAAGATGAAAAATGTATTGTTTGTACCAGGACTAAAGAAGAACCTCCTCTCCATATCTGCATTAGATGCAAAAGGAATGAGGGTTTCTTTTGTAGATGGCCAAGTTCTTATGTGGCCAAAGGGAAAGACTTTTGATGATGCAATAGTGATTGGGGAACAAGAAGGAGGTCTATACAAATTGAAGGGCCAACCAGAACAAGCTTTGGTTCATGACTCAGTAGAACCGAATGAACTTTGGCTTAGAAGGCTTGCACATGTGCATTATAGAGCACCACCACTTGCAAGCAAAGCTGTTGAAGGTCTTCCAGAAATGCAAACAAAACATGATGGTGTTTGCAAAGGATGTGCAAAAGGAAAGAATACAAAGAAGACATTTCCAAGTAGCGAGAGTAAGGCAAAAGGAATCTTGGAAATCACCCACTCTGATGTATGCAGTCCGATGTCATCCAATTCATTAAGCGGGTATGTATACTATGTTTCTTTCATTGATGATTTCTCTAGGAAGACATGGATATACTTTATGAAGAACAAAGATGAAATATTCAGCAAGTTCAAGGAATTCAAAGCCTTGATCAAGAACCACATAGAAAAGAAGATCAAGATTTTTTGATTAGATAATGGCAAAGAATTCACTTCGAATGAGTTCAAAGACTTATGCAAAGATTCAGGGATTAAGAGGGAGTTAACCACTCCATATAATCCACAACAGAATGGAGTTGCAGAAATGAAGAATAGAACGATCATGGAAGCTGCAAGGGCCATGCTTCATGATCAAGATCTTCCCATGCATCTATGGGTAGAAGCTTCCCGGATAGCGGTGTATGTATAGAATCGTACTCCACACAGAGTACTCGAGAACAAGACACCTGAAGAAGTCTTTTTCGGCAAGAAACCAGAAGTCAACCATCTCAGAATATTCGGCTGTCCTGTGTACATACACAATCCAAAATAAAAGAGGACAAAATTAGATCCTTAAGGAAAGAAGAGTATATTTGTGGGATACTCTGAAAGCTCGAAAGCTTGCAGAATATACTTCCCAGGATTCAAGAAGATCGACATCAGCAGGGATGTGACATTTGACGAAGACTCAGAGTACAACAAATCCAGAAAGAGACCTGCTGAAGAATTGGAAGAAACAAAAGCACTCAGAATTCATGACACAACCATGAATGGAGAAACTCAAGAAGAAGATTGAGAATTTGAAGAACCTCAAGAACCTGTAGATCCACCTCAGGAAAAGAATCTTCATAAGAGGAAACCTGCTTGGGTACGAGAAGCTATCCAAGGTGCGGAAAGATATGGGGCTCCAGAGAGAATCACAGAGAAAGAAAGAGGACCAGGTCCTGCTCCGGGTATGTAGCATTATTATGTGATTTCATCAATAAGGAACCTTCCAACTATGAAGAAGTGGCAGAAAGGAAAGAATGGAAGGATGCCATGATTCGAAGAGTATCAGTCGATCCTGAAGAATGATGTTTGGGATGTTGTCCCAAGACCAGAAGGGAAGTCGGTTGTGGCTTTGAAATGGATCTACAAGATCAAGCATGCTGCAGATGGCAGCATAGAAAAATATAAAGCAAGATTCGTGGCTCGTGGCTTCTCCCAGAAAGAAGGAATAGATTATGAAGAAACTTTTGCACCTGTAGCCAGATACACTTCCATCAGATCGATACTTGCTCTAGTTGCAGTGATGAAATGGAAGATACACCAGATGGATGTCAAGACTGCCTTCTTGAATAGTGTAGTGGAAGAGGAAGTGTATGTGGAGCAGCCACTCGATTTTGAGACACATGACAGGGAATCTCATGTGTGTAGATTGAAGAAAGCCTTGTACGGCTTGAAACAGGCACCCGGGACATGGTACGACAGAATTGACAGCTTTCTATCCAGTTTGGGCTTTACCAAGAGTAAAGCAGATTCCAACCTTTACTACAAGGTTGAAGATGGCAACCCAGTGATGCTCCTACTATATGTAGATGATCTGTTTGTAACAAGTATGGATGGGTTGATTGCTGATACGAAGAGAAAGCTTGCCGCCGAGTTCGAAATGAAGGACTTGGGTATGATGCATTATTTTCCAGGCATGGAGGTGTGGCAGAATGCGGATGGAATCTTTTCCTCGGATAAGGGAAGTATGCAGTAGAGATCTTGAAGAGATTTGGGATGATGGACTGTAAGGCATTAACCACACCTATGGCATCAAACTTGAAGCTATTAAGTGATGCTTTATCTGAGTTGGTTGATGCCACTATGTATCGTCAGATGATTGGGTCCTTGATGTACCTGACGAACACGAGACCAAATATTTGCTTTGCTGTGAACACCTTGAGCCAGTTCCTGACAGATCCGAGACATGTTCACTTGATTGCTGCAAAGCATATTCTGAGGTACCTGAAGGGTACAGTTGATTATGGACTCAAGTATGAGACTGATCAGAAGATTAACCTAGAAGGTTATGTTGATTCAGATTGGGTAGGCAGTGCCATCGATAGGAAGAGCACTTCATGGTGCTGCTTCAGTATGGGATCAGGTGTGATCTCTTGGTTTAGTAGGAAGCAATCCTGTGTGGCACTAAGTACAGCTGAAGCAAAGTATGTCACAGCTTGTTCAGCTAGTTGTGAGGCAGTATCGCTGAGGAAGCTATTGTTTGATATATTTGATCTCCAGTTAGATGCTACTTGTATATATTGCGATAAGCAGAGTTGTGTGAAGTTGTTGGAGAACCCGATGTTCCATGACAAGTCGAAGCATATCGAGATCAAGTATCACTATATCAGGGATATGGTGCAGAGAGGAGCAGTGAAGCTCCAGTATGTTGTGACAGACGAACAGATAGCTGATGTGTTGACTAAGCCATTGGCTAGGGTGAAGTTTGAGTACTTCAGAGAGAAGCTTGGTGTTCTCCAGATCGAGATTCCTCCCAAGAGGAAGTGATGTGTCGGTGCTGTGCCCTTCTGACATGGTGAGAGGATTGGTTCCTTCCATGGTCAGATGTAAGTGCTGTGCCCTTCCGACATGGTGAGAGGATTGGTTCCTTCCATGGTCAGATGTAAGTGCTGTGCCCTTCCGACATGGTGAGAGGATTGGTTCCTTCCATGGTCGGATGTAAGAGCTGTGACATGGTGAGAGGATTGGTTCCTTCCATTGTTAGATGTATGTGATGATTCCACGTCCAGCATGAAAAAGGGATGGCTTTGTGAAGACACATCTAGTATGAAAAAGGACTGGCTCTATGTGTGTTCCACATCTAGTATGAAAAAGGACTGGCTCTGTGAAGACTCATCCAGTATGAAAAGGACTGGCTCTGTGTGTGTTCCACATCTAGTATGAAAAAGGACTAGCTTTGTGAAGACTCATCCAGTATGAAAAAGGACTGGCTCTGTGTGTGTTCCACATCTAGTATGAAAAAGGACTAGCTTTGTGAAGACTCATCCAGTATGAAAAAGGACTGGCTCTATGTGGATGCCACGTCTAGTATGAAAAAGGACTAGCTTTGTGATGATACATCCAGTATGAAAAAGGACTGGCTTTGTAGATGTACATTCAACATGAAAAAGGGCTGGCTCTGTAGAACTTCATGTGACGAGAAGAATCAAGAGATAGCACCCGTGATGATGACCTAGTGATGATCTAGATCAAGATGAAGATGACTTGAAGATGAAGATGACTTGAAGACGAAGATGACGAGAACTCATTGATGATCCAGATGATACAGAGAAGATGACCCGTGCTGATAAATTGTGTCGAGAGAATACCTTCCTAGTTAAGAGGGAGTGTTGATGTATTTGTAACTTTGGAATGTATTCACTTGTATATCTTATGTCTTGTACCTCGATGTTTATTCCGAAAAGTATCTGTAATGTATTTGAGTCATGTCATGCCCCGATGTTCCTATCAGGAGATTCAATAATGTAAACAAGTCATATCAAGTCATTGTGGGTAACCCTCCTATTGTTCAAGGGTTAAAGTCCCCGCAGTTCCGGGGCACTAGGGTTATTAGACTCTCCTAGAGAAGTCGGCCCTAGTAGGTTATTGTCAAGTCGGGAATTAGTATAAATAGAGAGTGAGCCTCTCTATTTATCACACACTCACTCACACTCAGTTGTAGCGCATAGCTGAGAGAGAAGAAGTTGCTGGGGCAGGAAAGAAAGAGGCTACTGCTATCGGGAGATCATCTTACTGTTTTGTGGTTTTACTTTTGGTGCTGATTCTATCTCTGAGGAAGTTGCAGGGTTTTCTCCATTTATGGTTTCCCTGAGGATAAACATTGTCTTCATTGTCTCTTGTGTTTGATTGTTGTGCTTGTTATTCTCTTAGTTAAAGATACTAATATAATGCTAGCTTAAATGATAAAAATCTAACAAAATTAAAATTTAAAAAATTAAAAAAATTAAAACCTAGGGGGGACTTAGACATGTTCATATGACTCGACCATGATGCCTAGCATGTTTATACATTGACACATAGACTCTAATAACCTCAATAGGCCTAAATGCCAAGCCAACCACCCCAACTTTGGAGGTATTGAGTGAAAAACTCAGAAATTATCAGTGGTTTATTCAACAACCAATAATAACCAAAGGGAAAAACACCCTGGGCTGATCGGATTGACAAATAAAGTCTAAGAGACCGAGTCTTTTACAGACACTATCATGCTAGAACATTTTATTACAACTCCCCTATGGGGTATGAACATGTGATGTAGTACAACAATCACTTCCTAGAAGCAATTCTGAAGGTCTTCTGAAGTTCGAACAAATCATCTTTGTCTGGTTCACCAGGCTTACTTGATAAAAAACCACTAAGTACAACTTAGGTGGTAACAATTAGTCAGCTGCATTTATTTTTTTGAGTAAAGTAACTTAATAGTTCATTTGGTAAAGCTTGTGCTACTGAGGTTTTCTTGTCAAGTTGAAATGTTTTTACAGATTATAAGAAATTGGAGATTCTGGTGTTCTCGTATGCTCTCCTTGCCTAAAAGACTAGATCAAGCACATGTCCTGCAGTTGGATCCAAATGTTATCTACTAATTTTGCACTTAGTGGATTTCCAGTGAGCCGCCGAAGTCATGAACAAGCTAGTTGTTCATTGGCAGTGCTCGGAGGGTTCCACGGTTCATAAGGACCAGTTGTGGTCCGTTTTTTAATAAAATGCATGTTCATACCTCTTGGGGGCGTTGTAATAAATGCTCTAGCACGAAAACTTTTTGTAAAGGACTTGGCTTCCTAGGATTCGTCTATCAATCCGATTATTCCAAGGTGTTTTTTCCCTTGTCAATTATGCAATGCTGAATAAGCGATGTATAATTTTCGAGTTTTTTACCGCTCCTCCAAAGCTGGAATTTTCGTCTTGGTGGTTAAGCTTTAGGAGGTTATTAAAGTTCATGTGTCGATGTATATAAGCATGTTAGGCATTGTTTTTGAGTCGTATGGACTTGTACTAGGTCCCCCTAGAGTTTCGTCTGATTCCAAGAAAAATAATTTTTTTTCCCGTTTTTAAGCCATTTTTTAATGGTTTAAATGGAAAAATTCAAAATGTAAGAAAAGTGTGTTCCAGAGTCCGTTTTTGACATGGTTGGGCTCATTTTCAAGCTCGGAGCAACATCTTTACCCTGGTGGCCACTTTCAATATGTTTCGGGTAGCTAAAACACCCCAGAAGGCGTTATTTGACTAACTGAGCATCAGAATGGCATTTAAATGCTAAATGATGAGAAAATGCACCAAAGTCAAAAAATTAAATAAGTCAAAAAATCAATTAAATTTTAATTGGAATGACTTGGAAGTGGGTCCCTCATCCCATATGACCGTCTTCAAAGTGTAATGGCAAGTAAACTTTGGATAAAAGGAGGCTACAAATTAATTCCTTGAGGATGGTGACGTCAAGATGGAGCTCACGCTAGCCTTGCATAGGTGACGAGTGGGATTGGGGGGACCTCTCTACACATAAAGAATTCAAAGTTAAGCCATGGTATATCACGTGTATTTCCAAATGCATGCAAATGGTTGAGAGGTGGTGATGTCAAGGAGGTTTCACGCTAGCTAGTTTGGAGGGTGACATCAACTCAAGGAATTGAAGACCCACGCTAGCACTTATTTCTTGCGATAGCTTATGGGGTGTGGACCCCACCCCATATCCCTATTATTTTATACTTTGGTTTTAGCCCAATGTTTGGGTCAAACAAACCTTTCATCAAATTAATCCTTCACGCCAATGTCCGTACACTCGAGTGAGAAGAAGGAATCTCGCACGTGTGGGAAGGTTGGTGAATTTTTGGGGTGTGTTAGCAGGTGTGGAGAGGTTGGTAGAGTTTGGTGAGAGAGGTGTCAATCTCCTCCTCTATTCAACTCAGTCCAGGATTAGTTCAACTCAGTTACACTCCGGGTTGATTTTCAGTGTTGGTGAGGTCCCCATGGGTCTCTATTTTTCTATTTAGGCGAAGCCTTCTTCCTCATTTTGGACGAAAGCAAGGAACCTTTGCTCATGTTGTATTGTCCATTGTTATATATTAATAAAATCGAAGGCTTTGGAGGTTCAAGATCTTGTGACAAGTTGTGCATGTGATATTTTCTGTATGAGGTAATATTGTTTATTTATTTTGCTTTGCATAGATCAATAATCTGGCTTAGAGGGCTCTTTGTAGTACATAGGATAGGCATTTGAGGCTTTCAATTTTCCTATTTACTTCCTTGCTATTAGAGATCTACGAGTTCATGCTTTATTCATCTATATTTCATGATCTTTTGGTTTTCTAACTGTGGGGTGTACCAGATCAAATGTGTTTTGTGCAAGCTTAATCAGTGTTTGGTTGCCTTTCTCGAGCTAAAGGTTGAGCTAAGTTGCATCATCCTTTGCTTTGGATTGTTGGTTGAATGAAAGCATAGAATTCTTTGTTATCTACGACCAAGTCTCCAAGTTAAAAAAAAAGATTCAAGGCTTGAGCAGCGATTTCCCTTCTTTCTACAAAAATTACAATATTTTCCTCTCGGTTGCTTTTTGTTGCAAGTTAAATCAGATCTAACAAGTTTATCTTTCAATTTTGCTTGCATTAGTTTTCATCTTTTGGATTTGATCTAAAAATAAATTGCCTTAGCACTTAGAAGTTTCAATCATTTCCATTATGCGCAAGTACTAAAGTAGTGTAAAATTTTAGTGTAAATATTCGATTAATCCATTAATCTTCCATTTTTAGTTTTGCTGGTTTTTATGTTTATTTGGCAGGAAGGTGGACAAATAGAAGGCCCTTTGAAGGCTTGAACCATTCGAAAAAACTCTTCAAAACCCCCATCCTTTTTCCCCCTTTCTTCATTCCCCTTCTCTAAAAAACTTGTAAACTTTTTTGCTCCTATTTTCAAAGGACAAAAGTTTTCCGAAAAGAAAAGATTGTAATACAAGTTAATAAAAATCAAGTGGGATTACGGTTCCCACACGCCTCTTCCCCCATTTGGGGGAAACCTGTATCTGTCCATTTATTTGCTTTATACACGCACAATATTAAAGTAGTTTCATATTTTTTTTTGCAAGTAAAATCGATCAATCATGGTTCCTTAAAGTTTCATCTTTTCTTTCTCGCAAAATTGAATACTTACCTAGCCTTGCCCTCTCGAATACGACATCCAGGTTGGAAAGAGATTCTTGGCTGTAGTAATTAGAAAAACTCCTATTTTTGCATGTTTACTTTATTTGCAACACAAGCACACAATCCGTCCTTGAAGGGCTGTATAGATTAGATTTTCATTTTCTTTAAAATTTGAATTAATATTTGCCATTCCGGTGTGTTGTTGCCTTTCACACACCTGGAGGGGAACGTGGTAGAAATCTTCAGGTCACTCGGTGTGTCCTTGGGGGCAAGTCTCGAGTCAAGACTGTCACCTTGTTCTTGACTCCTCTGTTTAGGCAAACTCCTAATGAAGCCAAGGGGGGTAGACCCTACAAGTTACTAAGGCTAGTTACTTAGATGATGATGGTATTAAATGAGTAAGTTTTTTAGGAGTTTTGATTTAACAATTGTAAACAACAGATAACATGATGAGACAATCACAAATAAGCATGATATGACACGCAATCACCTAAAGATCGAAAGAAATAAGCAGTTGACCAGTGCCTTTAAATGGAGTCGAAAATACTTAAGAGTGCTTGCAAGTGTTGGAGTGAATGTTGTGCAATTGTATCTTGGTACGTTTTAAATTAATATGAAAAGATGAGTGAATTAAATTAGGCGAGGGGCCTCCAGATATACTTGGGGGGTACTTGGAGTATGTCCAAAAGTAACAACTGCTACGACTACCCGCAAGGAATGTGTGGGATGAATGGAGTCTCTGAGACTGTGTTCATAATACACCCGCTAGGATGTAACAGAGATCGGCACCTTGAGGTCACTGTCTAGTAGTTCCCACTTCCTTTGGGTATTTTGCCGCCGTTTATGGTTTAATCGAGGCGTTGGATTTTCTCTGGAGGTGGTTAATTGAGAAAGTGAATCCTAATTATTCTAGTCACTCGTGTTGCTTTTGATGTAGCTTGACTGATCGGACGAACTGCAGCCAAGTGCAAAGCACACACACCGGAGTCTTGCCAATTTTAGTAAATTTTAAGAGCGTGTTCTTATTAACAAAAAGACCCTCCAGGAATCTCTTTCGGTCCAAGTGGACCTCAGTCGGGAAATCAAGGAGGGGTTAATTTTATTGCTTGCTTGTGAAAAATAACAATGAAAATAGAAGCAGAAAATAATTAATCCTACCACGATCCTCTTTCACCTTTCAGTTCAATCGGGGATTCGTGGGTTAAGTATTAGTATTACTTTGATTTCAAAATATGGAATAATGACAAATATGATCAAAGTATACAATCCTGCATGACAATACTAAGTTAGACAAAAAAAAACGGGAAAAAATGCAAAAAAGCGAAACAGACGCGAATCCCCCCTGGAGGGATGGGGAGTGGGCTCGAAAGAGCCTACTCGAAGTGATTCTTTGTTATTAAGGGTTACAATATCAGCAAATTAATTTGCACTTTGGTTCTTGTTATCTGGGATCCAAAGGCTTACAACAAGCTTAAAAAAAAAACACTACGGTGGGGGAAGCCTCTGGGAAGCTTCGGTTCGCCCAAGAGTCGGAAAATGAGTAGAGTCTCCTTCTCCTTTTGTTAAACCCGCTAAAAAACAGCGAGCAATTAAAATCAAATGTGCCCAAAAACACTTTAAAAGTGTTTTGGGTCACCACACTAATTACCGGAAAGGGACTAAGTTAAAAATTGTTAAAAAGGGCTAATTTAGTTTTGCAAAAAAGGAACCAAGGAAAGCTTGCTTTCCTTGGAATCTTGGCTTACTGTTTTGGCAACCAATATGATATGCACTTTTCTTGCAGAATTTAAAACTTTAAAGAACGAAAAAAAGAAACTACCCTATGAGCAAGCTACAAATTTCCTTTATACTGCTTGCAAAAGAGGGTAATTTGAACTAGATCTCGTCAAATATAACTTTGCATGCAAAATAGAACTGAGATCTAAACTTAGGAAAGGATCTTACTAACTAGATCTATATATTATTTCCTTAATGAAATAGATCTAAGCGATAAGATTCTTAAATGGTAATCAATTTGAAGAAAATTTAAATTTTGAAGGAGGAAGAGGAAAAGATAAGTGCTTGTTGCTGAAATAGATCTGCAAAAGAAACTTGTCAGTGAAGCACCAAGAGGCACAATCTTCGCAATCTTTATTGGAAAACCAGTGGAATCAAACTTAAACCACAACTCTTCCAATCACGTCAAACCTGCAAGCTAAACAACAAATCCTGCAAACAAAACCATTAAATCTGAAGGTACATATGAGAAATAGATGACGTAGCATGAAAATAATCTTATTTAGCATGCAAATATTAGCTCATTCAAACATATGTAGCAAAATAGGAGTAAGTAAACTTACTTACAATGATCTATTCCTATGATTTCAATAATCATTTAGGAAAACAACAGTTTAATGCAAAAAATGAAAAAATAGTAGTTCACCTCAAAAGCAGCATGATAATGATGATCCACACATGAAAAGTACTCCACAATTTAGCTTCCAAAGCTTTTCTTTTATTTCAACGAAAAGAATGATCAATACAATATTACACAATAGCAAGCCTTTCTTCCCAGCTCTAACTAGCTTGGAAAAGAGAAACGCTGCTTTATTTATAGCCAGACTGGCCAAGAGGGGCGCATGCCTGATTGAAGGAGAGACTGCAGATGATGGAGAGTTAAGTCGAACTTGATTTGATGATGAACTAAGTCTAACAGGACTGGAACTGCAAATCGGAGTGACACCTCACTCAGTGAACTGAACCACCCATCAAACAACTACCAGATTGATCCACACGTGTGGAGGATAGAGAAAGGAGGGCGCAACCCCCAGATCTACATGAGCCTGTTAAGCTCCTCTTCAGCCTTGATCCATGCCTTTAGTCAAGGAATGACAACTCCCGGTCAATCTGAAGTTGATGAGACTGATTTCAATCAAATCGGAGCAAAATCCACTGATTTAGGAATTTAGATTTGCTCCATTATTTAATTAATTTTTAATTAAATTAATTAATATTTGATGTTTTTGGATTTTCTTACTTGAGTGATGGACAAATCACTCCAAACTTAGGAAAAGTGGGTTTATGGGTTTACCGAGTGCTCTGAGTTAGAAAATGAGCACCCACATGACTGAAACTGACTTTTAACCCCACTTTTATTACAAGACCAATTTTTCCATTTAGACTATTAAAAAATAGCCTAAGTTTTGTGGAAAAATTAAAATTAAAAATTAAAAAAAAAAAAAACCTAGGGGGATGTAATCACCAACCTTGTAGTTGCTTGTGTGAGGTAGATCCAGGATGGATGGTAGAGGGGCAACCAACTAAGGGGGTGAAACCAAGACTGCTTAGACTCCCAAATGGATGGTTGTCACGCCAATCAAGGCAGTCTTCGCTTTATGTTATCCAAGTCCAAGACAACAATGGGGGACCCGGATCTACTCCCGACAGGAGAGATCAGACCTAGACACTAGAACAGATCAAATGTGGCTTTGAAATACGTAAGGTGGTAGGTAAATGGAAACCCTAGCTCTAGGGTTTAGGTATGAGCAACTGATGAAGATGACCATTGCCTTGGGTAACGTAACTGTGGTAGGGTGAGCAAAAACAGAGTTGAGACTGTCTAGTCCCAAGGAGATGGACTCAGTGGAAGATATGAAGGTATCAGGTAACCTGAGTTATCAAGGAATGGTCAACTTTTGGGGGAAAGAGGTCAAGAAGGGTTAGCGCTATGCTTGGAGATCAGTGCCTGTTCAAACAGGTAATGGAGTCAGTATCAACATAGCGTTTTAGTGAACCCACCTGGGATATGTTTTGATCTATGGACCCAGAAAAGGATTTGGCCCAGAAGATTCAGGTTACAGGAAAATCAACAGAAGGAGGGCTAGCGCTAGGGTTTGGAGAGGCAGATCTGCAGATCCAGAGTCGCCAGGAGACTATCAGCTTAGCGTTGGAGTGGAAATGAGATTAGGATGACCTGATCTACAAACCCAAATCATTAAATTTCAGGAAAAATCAGATTTGAAAAAGTCAAAATCTGATGAGGGGGGCTAGGAGGCTGAAAGTCAGTTTTTCAGATCTAGGGCAACCTGGCATGAACTAGCTTAGCATTGGGGGTGATTTGGACAGTGTGAGACCCGATCTATTAGTCTATGAAGTCAAAAATCAGAAAAAGTCAAAACCCTAGCAGGTCAAATTTTCAGTGGGGGTGCTATGTAGTTTTCAGGCTAAAAATTAGATCTAGGTCAAACCAGCAGGAATTTGACCAGCGTGCAGTAGATTCAATGAAGGGGAGTGTAGTATCCCCGATCCGGGATGATCACAAAATCTATGAATTTGTCAACCTTAATCAATTTTACATTGATTTATAACTTTCACCAGCAACATATATTCTCATAGACATTTCATCAAACGCTTTAGACACATTCCATAACACATCACAACGA
>LPNX010499533.1:734309-754660 GCA_001517045.1 Pseudotsuga menziesii | reverse complement strand
CTTATGGAGGCTTCATGTAATATTTTAGCAAGCTCAATCAAATGACTTCTATCAAAAAGCAAACACATGATATTACCTTTAGTTGTTGATGTTGCCTTCTAGATCTTCTCTATGAGTCCATTGGAAGTTTGTGCCTCCATGGAATCATCTCTCCAAGCCAATTGGAACACAAGTGTGCTAGTAACTTGGAGAATGTCTAGGGCTTCTTGAATCTTCTTGTCATTCATCTTGAGTGATCCTTTTAAATGGGAAAGCTCATGAAAAGAGGCCTTCTCTTCCTCCGACATAGGATCAGCCTTATGAAGTGCATGTGGTGATGATGAGATCGATCCTATGACCTCTTCCTCTACTGCAAAATCTTCATCTTCTTCAGCCTCGTGTGAACTTGTACTTGCAGTAGTCTCATCAAGTGGAATCTTTATGTCACCAACATATAGGAATGGACATTCAACAGTAAATGTCTCTCCATGGCACCCATCAGTAGGTACCTCTCCACTATAGCATCCATCAGTAGATGCTATTTGATCCATGTTCTCATTGAGAGATGCATCTGGTTGATTCTCAATAGAACAAGTGATAGCTTCATTATGCTGAGAACCATCATCAGTAAGGATTGTGATCTTATCCTTCCCAGCATTGGTGGCGGTCTCCTCATTTCGCTCCTCCAAACATATATGATTTTCTCTCCAAGGTCTCTTGCAAGAAGGGCATAAACCTTTCTTCACTAACTCCACATCTTCATTCTTGGGCTTATACCCAAACAAAGCATTCACAAAAAATTCAAAAGGAACTTTTGAGTATGACTTCATCGTAACAGCATATGCTTGATACTGTTGGGGCAAGGTTTTGCAAGTTTCCCTCCACCAAGCTATTTCCTTCAAAGGATCCTTCCTTGTTGGTGTGGTCCCTTTGTCTGCATATTCATTGTATAAGTGGTCACAAGAGTAACCATCATCATCTCTAAGTGTGAATTGGGGAGAGATACTGTAAGAGGGTTCATTGCCATCATATAGCTCAAGGTCATTTCCTCTATGGCATAGAAAGAATACTCCTCCTCATACTGCTCATACTCTGAATTTGAATAAGACATGGCTCTTACAGCTGGCAAAGACTTATGAAAATTACTTACTCTGAATCTGAATAAGACATGGCTCTTACAGCTGGCAAAGACTTATGAAAATTACTTGTTTTCCAACTGCTTTAACTCGTCGAGTTTCCAAATCTGTAACAATAGCCCAGCTTGAAAAGGTTGCACTGTAAGGTGACCTTCACGCTAACCAGGAAATCGTTGGCTTCTTTCTCACGGTGATCTCCCATGGTGAGGGATGCTCTCATGCTGCAATCGCTGCTTTACGGCAGAGGAGGGATGCTTCACTCGCGGCAGAGAGCAGGGCAAAGATCGTCGGTAGGTGCACTCACTACAGGAGCTGTAGCATTACAAACTTGATCGTTGACTATCCGTGCACTCTGCGGCTACGACCGTATCAATGGAACCACGCCCAATCGCTTCCATACTCACAATTTGCACAGGATGTCTCGGAGCGTGATTGGGCAGCGATCAATAGTAATGAACAGTTTGCAAATAAAATTACCAATACATCGGTGTAGCTTCTTCAATATTCCCTTGATGCCGCGAGTAGGGTTCTAAGTTTTGACTCTCTACGCCAATGTCAACTGGATGATGGATGACGTCCTTTTACAATATTCAAATGTTGAATAAACTATGCTGGTGTTTATGGCAGCTTTCACGCATAGCCTTCAATGCTCACGACGTCAATACTCACGCTCACCAGGCAGCCTTCACGCACAGCCTTCAATGCTCAAAACAGTAGTAACTCGGCCCCTTTCCTGGAAGATGATAGAAGACTCAAGTGGATATACGTCTGCCCTTTCAACAGTTGTGCCCTCTTCACATTACAGTCACCGTCCACCACAGTATAGTCGCCCTTCAATAGAGATATATGGCAGTGGCAAGCTAATCTTCTATCCCCACGACTTAGACCACAGAAAGTGAGTGCCCTCCTCAGATTTTCGTGGCAGATGAAGATGATACTTTCTCCAAGAATGCACCCTCCAATAAAGATAATAACAGAGACACAAGTGCGCCCTCTCAGGACAATGTTCTTCTTCAAATGTGTGGTGTGCCCTTCATTTCTGATCACTGGCAGCCAAAAGATGAATGCAGCTTCAAAAATAAATTTGACCCTCTCTTGCTCAATTCGGTTCTCCTATGAGCCCGTCGATCTTCTTCACGCGATTTCGGGTTCTCTTCCTTCAGTAAGTGCGGCCCCACGATGAACTCGATCTCTCCAGGAATTTGGCCCCAGCAAACACGGTCTTCCAGAAGGAATTGGTCAAGCAAGAAGACAATGGACTGAAAATGTTAAATGAAGCTCGGTTGGAAACCCTGGTTGTGGGTGCATTTCCCATCAGGATGGCAAGATCACCAGTGCTGATTTTTGAAATTAAATGCACATGTGAAATGGAAACCCTCAATAGCTTCCCATTCAGGCTGGCAGGAAAACCAGCTCTGATACCACTGTAGTATCCCCGATCCGGGATGATCACAAAATCTATGAATTTGTCAACCTTAATCAATTTTACATTGATTTATAACTTTCACCAGCAACATATATTCTCATAGACATTTCATCAAACGCTTTAGACACATTCCATAACAAATCACAATGACGAGATAATATTGGCACCTTTATTATGACCAGCAATGAGTAAACAGTACAATAATTATGGCTATGATATCAGCTACCAAGATACAGTCAACAAGAACCTGAAAGGTAATGCCAACCCGGATGATGAAGCTCCAATGAAGACCCTGAATGGATCCTCCCCCTTTGTCCAGCTAGGGTGGATCCATCATACCACCGAAACTAGACCAAAATGGATGGATGGAGTTTGCCAACCCCAAACGAAAACTCTAAGCTAACCCCTAGACAGTCTCGAGAACAAATCTCCAAATATTCAAGCATGCCTTTTCCCTTTGCCTCCGCCTCCTTTTATCCTTGAAAAGTCTCCAATACCATGGGCCAATGAAAACCATGTTCTATTATCTACTTTTTGCCCATACCATAGAAAAATACTATAGAAGAGTAGAAACCATGCACTGGGTAATGATTACTTCCCCTTCGCCAATAATTATTTTCTCTTTATTTGTCACCATTAATAATTTTCTAAATTCTTCTTAGGTGACCCTGGTCTATTTTCCTTAGGCTAAAATTGGGGACATGACAGGGAGGCCCGATCTATGAAACCCAGTAGTGGTTTGGCCAAAGATCGGACGGTTACCGAATTTAGTATTTTTTAAGGGTTTTCAGAAAAATGGAAGGAAAACAGGTACAATGGATTCAGATCTGTAAAAGAGAAGAAAATTACCTATTGGATCGTACTTGGAAATGCCTATAGAAGTCTAAACAGTGATGATCCTTGCTATCTCGATCAATTCTAAAAGATCCAAGTGATTTCTATGACGGATGTAAGCTCCAAGCCATTAATGCGCCCCCTACCTTGCATGAGCCAAACGTCAACAATATCAGATTTGCTAAGACAAGATAAAGAAACTAAATGCTATAGGAAAGTAAAAAGAAGTAATCATAGATCACAGTGACACCAATGAAAACCCCCTGATCCAAGACAAAGATAACCGAACGAGTTGAGGTCCCCTTGCAAAAACGCTCCAGCCAAAACGCCCTCCTGTAGATAAGACAATGATAGCGGAAAAAATATAGATCTCACATGATTTTCCACAATGCTAGGAAGCAGAAAACTATCCAATCACCATTTGAGAACATCAGATGCAAAGTAGATCCAGAAAATATCCACAGAAAAATCTTTCTATTATTCAGATCCAAGAGCCAAAGACCCCTTACAAATGAGAAGCTCTCTCCTTTAAATAGAAATGAGAGAACCACAATCATAACCGAATCCTAACCACTTTCAAAACGAGTGGCTAAGATTAAAAGATAAAATGTTCTAATCAATGGTTGAGATGAGCTCAACATATAATACATGGATCAATATAACCATAAAGCACCAAAGTGGACTAAATCACCCATAAAGAGGGTACCCCACTCAACAAGAAATAAATGAAGCACACGGTGGGTCCATGGAGTGTTGACTAACTCCCTTTGGGTCTCCCCATGGCACAATAAAATAATATAATATTTTAATTCTTTGACTTTGTGCCTCCTTGAGGAAATCGTGAGCCTCCCAAAAGCTCCAGAAAACAATATAAAAATTCCCAACAATAGGTGTGGGCCCAATCAGGGGCTACAACTGCTGGAGAAGGTGTGGAGGACATCAATCTCATCATTATGACTCATCCCATCTCATTTCCTTGCCTCAGTAGCCCAAATCGATTTCTTTAATAGCCATTTAATCATTTTTTAATCTGCCTCATGAAACATGAACCTGCCAAAACATCCTCCTAGGGTGCCTGCATTGTCAAACTGAGCCCACTAGGCTCTCTGGGATGGAGGTACTATGGTACAAACAAGTGGCTGCATCCCCTATGCCCATACAACGCCCTAGGAGATCCAACTGCAAAATCTTCTTGCTCAGACATATCAATATGTGAAGCAAAACTGCATCAGAAAGGTAAAATGAGTCTGATCATTTCTGCAAGTGCCTGGAACTGAAAATAAACTGTCTCATTTGACTCAGAGAGTCTAAATCCATCTAAGGTGTATACTCATACCCCTCTCGGGTCTCTATTTAATCATCAACCATACCCAATAGACAATATAACCATCTGTAAATGATCAGATACCAATAATATAACTCAGACTATCATCCATCTGCTGCAAGTGTTATAGGGCTAAGACATGCTCTACATCTCATTTAAGCAACAATCACAACAAGTGGCAATCATTTCACTAGCGGTACATCAACCAAATACATATATAAGGCTTTATTTATTATTACTTAGACTAGACTTTCAGGACTATACTCACTTCATAGTTGTAGTCAATTTGCTAGTGAAGGGTGAAGGATGTAATTAACAAAGCTAAGGCAAAGGATGACTTCCTACTTAACATCATGACACTTTGGATATGGAAGGGGAATACTCACTATAACCAATGTTGGACAAACAACAACACAAGGAATGGCAGTGCCTCACAAATGGTTGAGTTGTTTAGAGAGTGCTTATTCAATTTAGGCATCATGACTACATCAAGTTTGATCCAAGTTCATTAGGATCACCAATTTTATTTCCATGGCCTTTTTGGCCTATATGACCCTTTTTGGACTTCACCAGTGCTTAAAAGCACAGCTAATTGCATCTTTCATCTGGGACATATTTATATTTATAAGGTCAGCAATATTTAGATATAGCGTATTTTAACCATTCCTTTTTGTACCTTTTCTTATACCCTTCAAGGGGTATTTTAGCATTTCATTGCTCTTGCCCTTTTTCACATATGTTAAGAAACACAGTTTTAGCATTTTCATTTTCCATGGGCGCATATATAATATTTCCAATGCAGGTAGTACATGAGCTTTCGGTTTTAGCCAACAACATCTCAAGTGACCAGGGGGAGTTCTGCACAGTGCCAAACATCGGGACAACCGACCAGAATGATTTAGGCATACAATCCAACTCACCAAAGGCAAGTTTTGTCACCAACTCAGAGCCGAGACACAATATAAACAGGGAGGCTTGTCCAACAAAAGTTCTAGCGAGGGAAAAGGTCCTCCATGCCATAAGTCAAGAAGTCAGTCGGGTTGAAAACTAAATTGGAAGGTAATGGATGGGTGGAGATAGTGAATGATGAAGCCAACACTAGCAAGCCAAAACAATGGTGGGAATGACTACCTCTATTCTCCCTAAGGAGGGTAAAACCAATGAGTATAGATTAGGAACTTCCAAGTCTAAGTAGGGACATCAATACATATTACAAAAAACATCCAAGTCCATATAATTATAACCGCCAGATCATGACACCACATGTTAATACATGTCACAAAAATGAGTATAAGAGCAATGATAACCATAACACAATATAAAAAGCTGAGTCATAATCATGCATATAATCCATCTGAAACATCATCTGTCCAATGAGAAAACACTGATATAAAACTAAGCATTAATAATTGCTTTGAATGACTAAATGGCTACATCGGTCCTCAAATCTGAGTGTCTTGAGACTCAGTCCTGACATGGGAGAGTACAATAGTCCACTAATACAATAATGATCCGTCAAAACTGCTCATCTCAGCATCTCATATGTAAGAGATCTGGCTGAAAAATGTACTGTGTCTGAAAAATAGAATATGGTAGCTTGGCTACTATATATGTGATAACATCTGGCTCTCCCTGGGACAAGTGCTCTGCTGAAAAGAGCGCTTCAGAACCTCAGAATCTCTGGTCCTCACAACTCCAGTGACTTCTTGTCTCAAATGCCTCAGTGCTCCATGGTGTAAGTGTGCCATCCTCCTATGCCACAACTCACCTTGACTGCTGATGTAGCTGACTAGAGACTTTGTAGACTCGAAGTGTAGTTTGTACACCTTCCCGCTCCAGATCCCAATCACCCAATCCAAACTCCTATCTGACCCCTTGGTCCTGATATACATTCTCCAATCTCGAAACTTCACCTGAAAGCCCTTGTCCTCCATGGTGGAAACAGATATGAGGTTCTTGGTCAACCCCAGAACATACAATACGTTAGTGAAATCAAGGGGTTTTCCAGACTCCATCTGAAACGAAATAGTACCAAATCCCTGCGCTTGATGCTGTGCATCATCACCTAGCTCAATGTGGAGATTTAATCCACCCTCCTGTGAGCTCTTGAAGAACCTCTTTTCTCCTGTCATATGACAAGATGCTCCACTGTCGATGTACCAAACGCTGCTACCTGTGGTGCTTTCCAAGCAAGCTATCAAACAAAAGTCCTTGTCGAAGTTTTTGTTGAACACCTCCACCTTTGCAGAACCTACCATCTGGATATTGTTCTTCTTCTCCTTGTCTGGGCACTGGAAGGAAAAGTGTCCTTGCTTATGGCAGATAAAACATTTGACTTTGGACATGTCAATGTTCTTCTTACCACCTTTCTTTTTCTTTGCCTTACCCTTGCTCTTCCCTGCTAGGGCTAGAGCTTCTTCATCCACAATCTGTGAGGCATTGTTGGATGAACTCGAACCTTGACACATACAGGTCTCCTCCTGCATAAAGTAATCTCATAATCTTTTCCAGTCAGGGAGCTTCTCCCTAGCCACCACACTTTTTATAGGTGTCCCATGGCTTAGAGAAGCCATTGAAAGCTATTCGAACTAGCTCCTCATCCTCAGACTTAGAGCGAATTGCTCCAAGCTCATCTCTGATCTATGTGAGCCTTGTGAGATAAGGCACCACTCCTTCACCCTTGGCCATCTTAGTACTGCGTAACCTCTCCTGTAGCACCATCTTCCAATTTTCGTTCTTGCTCTGGTAAAGACCTTCCAAAGCCTTCCACATTTCTAATGTGGTCTTCTTCTTGGAAAGGTGAGGGACTATGTGGTCCTTCACCTTATCGAAGATCATCAACATAGCTCTGGAATTTAACTTCTTCCACCTTGCCAACTCTATCGGATCTGTGGGTGCAACCTTCGTGGAATCAATGTGCTCCTTTGTATCACTAACATCTAGGATTCTCATGATCCTTTCTTTCCAAGTAGGAAAGTTCTTAGCCCCTTGAAGTCTATCCTTAACTCTCAATTGTACGGCCATAGTGAAGTGTACTTGTCAAATCCTAGATCCGAACTTTAGGTTTGTGTCTTCAATAGATTTGCCCCCGATCTATCATTACTGCTGTTGTTTCTCATATTTATCTCAATAAAGCTCTGATACCATGTAAATTTCCTTAAAACTCAATCTTGAGCTACACAGTGTAATTTTAATTTTTTACTGATAACCACACATGAGTTTCTTTACTAGTAATACAGCAGAAAATAAATACTGAGAAACATATAACAATAATCACATCAATATAGACAGTATTTTTGGGTATGGAAACCCCTGGAAAAACCCAAGATGGGAAAACTGGTGCAACAGTCAGATAAGAAATTTTATTATGAAGATATAAAACAAATTCAATCTAATAGATCAATTCACCCAACCTGGCAAAATAGAACCTCTGCGAATCACTGAGCAAACCCAACAGATTAGTATGACCCCCTTACACAGTTGTATGGCCTCCTGCATCAGCAGTACGGTCCTCTATGTCAGCAGAACAGAATTCGTACGGTCCAACGTCAACTGTACAAAATTCGTACGCCCTCTTCCTGATGTGTACGACCTCCCTCTCAGTGATCTCGTATGGGTCTGTGCTCTTCCTGATTAGTCTGCGAATCCTCTGAGTGAATGCTCCTCTGTCTTCTTTGAAAACTTTTTCCTCTAACTTCTCTGTTTGTCTATGTGTGTGTCCTCTCCACCAAATCTTCTCTTAACTCAATGGCCAAGCGAAAACCCTAATCCTCACTATGGATCAATGGATGAGATCCTCCAGTGAGATCAATGGCCAATATTAGATTAGCCATCACTTAAATTATGTTCACTTTAACTTTATAAAAAGTGACTCCATTAAGTCAATTAATAATTAGACCACTTAATGTACTTTCCTAAGTCTGTACTTAGGAAAATCACATTAATACATTTGGCTTCTTGCTTTATGTCTTCTAGCATGCAAGGACACATGCATTGATAAAAGACCTTCCTTGTGGCCACTTTCTAACAGTTGCGCTACTTCTTAGGCATGGAGGTGTGGCAGAGTGCGGATGGAATCTTCCTTGGTCAAGGAAAGTATGCAATGGAGATTATGAAAATATTCAGAATGCTGGACTGCAAGGCGATAGCCACACCTATGGCATCGAACTTGAAGTTTCTATGTGATGCTTCATCAGAGTCGGTTGATGCGACGATGTATCGTTAGATGATTGGTTCATTGATGTACCTAACGAATACGAGATCGGACATATGCTTTGTTGTGAACATTCTGAACCATTTCTTGATGGATCCAAGACATGTTCACCTGGTTGCTGCAAATCATGTATTGAGGTACTTGAAGGGTGCAGTGGATTATTGGCTCAAGTATGATGTGAATCAGAAGATTAACCTTCATGGTTATGTTGATTCGGATTGGGCAGGTAGCGCCACTGATAGGAAGAGCACTTTGGGTTGCTGCTTTAGTTTGGAAATCGACATGATCTCCTGGTTTAGCAGGAAGCAACCCTGTGTGGTGCTGAGTACAACCGAGACAAACTATGTTTCTGCTTGCTCAGCTAGTTGTGAGGCAGTATGGCTACGGAAGCTACTAACTGATTTGTTTGATCTCTAGATAGATGCGACTTGTATCTTTTGCGACAATCAGATTTGCGTGAAGTTGTCGGAGAACCCGGTGTTCCGTGACAAGTCGAAGCACATCGAGATCAAGTTCCACTATATCAGGGATATGGTGCAGAGAGGAGCAGTGAAGCTCTAGTATGCGGCAACGGACGAGCAGATAGCTGATGTATTGACCAAGCCTCTAGCCAGAGTTAAGTTCGAGTACTTTAGAGAAAGAATTGGTGTGATCCAGAACGAGGCCCCTCGAAGAGGGAGTAAGGAGTTCTAGCATTGTCGGAGCTGCAGGTTGTTTAGCAACTTAAAAGATCTTGGTGTGCTCCTATGCTAGAGATGACGAGAAACCAGAAGATGAAGATGCATGAGATCTCACATGGGAAAAGAGACAAGTTGTAGGACGTAGGTTGCTCAGACGTAATCTTGGTGTAGGACGTAGGTTGCTCGGACGTAATCAGTTCTGTAGGTTGTCCTTGGATGTAATCAGTCCTGGTGTAGTACACAGGATATCCTTGAACGTAATCAGTCCTGGTACAGGTTATCTGAAGGGTAAAAGATCTTGGTGTGGTACGCAGGTTGTTCGGATGTAATGAGTCCTGTGGGTTGTCCTGGAGTGTAAAAGATCCTAGTGTGGTACGTAGGTTGCTGGGACGTAATAAGTCCTGGAAGGTTATCCGAACGGAAAAGATCCTAGATGCAGGTTGTTCAGATGTAATAAGTCCTTGAAGTTGACCTGGAACGAAAAAGATCTTGGCGTGGTACACAAGTTGTTCGGTCGTAATCAGCCGTTGTATGTGTGTGTTGGAGATGATGAGGTCACAAGTCACTTAGCGTGCAGCTGGGCAGTTCTCAAATAGTGGTAGATGCAGGTTGTCTTGGTGATGCGAAAGATCCTGGCATGCTCCTATGTTGGTAGAACGCAGGTTGACCGTAGAGAGACGTATTGCACTTGGTGTGCTCCTAGGCGATTCTCGCATAGTGGAAGATGCAGGTTGTCTTGGTGACGTGAAAGATCTTGACATGCTCCTATCTTGGTAGAACGCAGGTGGTCTGCATTTGGGCTATGCTTTGTGTGCTTTGTTTGTGTGTTTTGTGCAGAATGACGAGGTGATTTGGATACGATGAGATGCGATTGGAGACACAAGTGATTGCATTGGCAATGTAATGAATGGTCCTGAGCTGTACCTATGCGATGGCTTGCTCATGGATATGATGAAGACCTGGATGAGGACTAGGCCTACACTCAACATGAAACAGAGCTGGCTCTGTAGAAACTTTTGATGACAGATAGTACTATTCGATGATCGACAAGATGAGGATTACGGAAACAACTCTGATGATGACTCTGTGATGATGACTTGACCAAATATGTTGTTGATTGTGGTGAGAGAAAGAATACCTTCCTACTTAAGAGGGAGTGTTGTTGTATTTGTAACCTTGGAAGATATTTTGATGTATATTATCATTGTACGTTGTTGTACCCCCATTGGAGATGTGTTTCCCTCCTTTCGGGATGTCAGTAATGTACATGGTCCTTGAGGTACAACCTTCGTTGTAAGTCGGGGCAATAGTCCCCAGTATAATATTATGTAATGTACTTTCGGAGTCTCTCTAGGAGAAGTCGGCCCTGTTAGGGTTAGAGGTTGGCATAGTCATGTTGGGAGGTCAACCACTTGAAGGGTATAAATAGGGAGGCAGCCTCCCTCATTTATACACACACTCAAGTTCACATGAGGAGAGAGAGAGATGCAAAAGACTTCTTCTTCTTGCGTTTTTCCATCTTGTGATATTGTGTGAGGAAACTATTCTGAGGAAGTTTGCGGGGTTTTTGCCTTTATGGTTTCCTCGGTGAAAATATTTGTGTCTTGTGTATCTGCTTTATCTTGTGCATCTTTCTGTGCTTGTTATTTTTTCAGATAAAGATCCTAATCAAGTTAATTAGATTACAAAAACTAACAGATCCATGTCTTCAACTTCCTTCTTAAGTAACATTTACACTGTATTTTTTGTTGATGATTCCTCTAGGAAGTCTTGGATTTGCTTCTTGAAGACAAAGGATGAGATCTTCAAGAAGTACCCAGAGTTTAAGGCTCTTGTAGGAAAATCAAATACCAAAGAAGATCAAGATATTAAGGTCTGACATTGGAGGTGAGTATACCTCCAAGGAATTTGACACTTTTTATAGGGAAACATGAATCAAGGACCTGATAGTGCCCTGCAACCCTCAGCAGGATGGGGTTGTAGATAGGAAGAACAGGTCCACCGATAGAGACAACCAAATCTATGATTCGATGATCTAGATCTGTCCATGTCTCTAGGTAGAAGCATGTCTTACAACTGTCTATATTCGTAACAAGTATCCTTGTTGGATTTTTAGTACAAGAAAGTGTGTGGCAGAGTGCTATTAATGTCAACAAGTAGAGAAGACTTGAAGGCATGCGTGATAGATGTGGAGGTCCATATCATACAACAATAACAAGGGTGCATGTACATTTATGGAGAGAGTGATAGAGGGTACATGCATGCACAATTCTTAGTTTAGTTCTCGTTTAGATGCCTTTTATGTTTTGTAGTTCAGTTCTATTTTTGGTTTTTCTTTAGTTGTATTTGCATTTATTAAGTTTCTAATTTATGTTTGCATGCATCAGTTAGGTAAGGTTCATGCAACTTAGCTTAGTTTAGTGAAGTGTGTGCAACCTATTTGTTAAGTGTAAGACCTAAGAATAAAACTATTTAAAGCAAGGTGCAAATTTTTTAGATTAATTTCTGTTATCCCTGCTAGATTCCACAGCGAACACAAAAGCATAAATAGTTACAGATAACTTAAATTATTGAAAGTACCTTAAATAGAAGAAAGTCAAGGAAGCATCCCTGGAAATGAAAATAAGAAAAACTTGACTTTTAAGAGTGTACAACAGGACCATGCCAACATCAGTGACGATCAACAGAGTGTGGGGGGCAACTCTCCACCCAACCTACCCCTTAGTAAAAACACTGAGAGCCCTCGATCCCTCAATCAATAGAGCTATGATAGACACAATCTCCTTGCTTTCCTCAGAATCAACTCGATCTGAACTCTGCTCCCCTCAACTTTCCCTTACCACCAGTAGGTAACCCTCACCATAGACTCATGTAGTCAATCACTCTCATTCAATAATCTCCCCAAAACCCCCCGACCAGAGGTAGGTAAGAACCCCCCATGAAGTCTTCCTCCCATTTTAAAGCCCATTTTCCTTATTATTAAAATAAGGCTTATCTGCATGGATGACACTTGTCATATGTGTAACTTCAATAAATTAATTGCAAGTTGGGGCATTACATTAAGGCATAGATCTCAAGGAGGATGCATGCTTGCATGCCTCAGATCATCTCCGTTGAGGCACTGTTATGCATTTGTCCAAATTCATTGTACCTACTCTTTTCAATTTATTAAAGAGAAGGCATAAGTATAGGTTTACTAATTTAGTTTTCAAAGTAGGAAGTAGTGGGTGAAGGGTAGATTTCGAAGCTTTTGGTGAAATTTGTGTTTTCAAGCTTAATAAACAATGACGTGATATGAGTTTCAGATCTGTGTGCTTGCTGCTACTTTCTTCAACTTGATGTGTTTCATTTCCCAGTAAAAATTAGATTGCAGTTTTGATAGAAATTTCAGTTTTTTGTTTTCCTAAGTAGGTAGGTTAGAAATCAGCTTAGGATTGTTACCATGTGTTGAGGAATTTTAACAATCCCCACAGACTGTTGAAGGGAAATACACCAGAGGCATTCACAGGTGAGAAGCCTCAAGTAGCACATTTTTCGTGTTTTCGGTTGTCTTGTTTATTCATATCCCTAATGAGAAAAGGACCAAGTTGGAACCTTCTAGTTTGAAGGGTTTCTTTGTGGGTTACAGTAAGACTTGAAAGCTTACAGGGTCTACATTCCATCTCAATGGAAGCCAGTTGTGAGCAGAGATGTCATGTTTGACAAGGATGCATGGTCCTCCAAGTATTAGAACCCTCCAACAGTAACTGGACAGGTAGAAGAGCTTGTTTCCCCAAAGGTTGATCCGCAAAAGCCAGAAAAATCAAATTCAGATTAGCAAGCTTCATATCCCTAATGAGAAAAGAACCAAGTAGGAACCTCCTAGTTTGAAGGGTATCTTTGTGGGTTACAGTAAGACATTGAAAGCTTATAAAGCCTACATTCCATCTTAGTGGAAGGTAGTTGTGTACAAAGATGTCATGTTTAACAAGGATGCATGGTCCTCCAAGTCTCGGGAACCTCTAGCAGTGACTGAGGAGGTACAAGAGCTCGCTAGCCCAAATGCTGATTTGTATAAATCAGAAAAATCAAATTCAGAGCAGTGAGCCTCCGAAGGTGCAGGTGGTGCCTCTTTACCATTCAGTTCAACCAAGAAGCCTAGGTGATTTACCCAGACACTACAGGAGGCATAGGGGCAAGTTGGAACTCCTATGCCTTCATTTCGAGTAAGTCATCCTCCCAAGAAATTTCCAAATTAAGTGGCACTAATGTTTTCCATCATTAATGTAGAACCTTCTAGTTTTGAGGAGGAAGTAGGTCAACATGTTTGGCAGGATGCCATGATGGAGGAATACAACTTCATCATAAAGAATGATATATAGGAGATATTTTCTAGACCAGAGGGGAAATCAATGATTGACACTAGGTGGTTACATAAGGTCAAGCATGCAACAAATGGCAACATAGAAAAATTCAAAGCTTGATTTGTGTCTAGAGGGTTCTTTCAAAAAGAGGGAGTTGTCTATGGGTGATCCAGATGGATCTCCCAAATGACCAACTTTAAAATCTTCAAGTGTTGATCAGAAGTACACAGTTTTATAGAGCTCACTGAAAACTTTTTGGTGATACCCATTTTGTCAAATTTGGACTTCGGATGTGGAAGCTATCACAATTTGAAGTTGTGAGATTTGGATCGATTACCTCTCGACACGTTGCATGCGGAAACAAGGTCTGCATTTGATTTCCGAAGTTGGGAAGGAAAAGACAGTTGTGTTGATCCCGTGCCGACTGCCAACTTCTGACTTACAACATCAAGGTTGGAACAACCAGAAGGTTGGGAATTGGGAGGATAGTTGGGAAAGTTACATTTGCAGTTCCAACTTCCGACGTCGGGGTCAAAACAACCAGAACCAGCCGGCAACGAAAATTCGACATCGGTCAAGTTGACATCAAACAATTGGGGTCATAGTGATCGACGGTCTAGCTTACATGACGACAAATTAGATCAACGATCACAAATAAATCTGGAGTTTAACAACCATAGATTTGGTTTTTGACATTTGGAGTATAGATCTCTGAATTTGATCCATAATTCATTATTCAAATATCATGCATTCGATCTTGGATCTTATCTTGATGGATAATTTGAGCATTAAATCAGATTTTGTCCCAAATTGGGCACTTTGCTCACAGATCTAAACATTATTTGCGGATCCAAAAAAACCCAACCCTGTGCTGCTATTTAACGTATAGTTTGGACACAGTCAGGGACAGAGAAGTGGAGAGTGGAGTTCAGTTCGAAATTGACAAAGCCCAAGAATGCAAGTTCACGCTGATGAAGACACACATAATGAACAATGTATAGCAGAAGGACTTCTGCGCATGGGTATAACTGATCACGTTCTTTTGATTTTTTTTTTTTACATCCTGATTTTTACAAGCTTAAATAAAATTGTTTGTAGAAGGTTGTAAACTGGTTCATGGGCATTTGTTAATTATTTGCCGAATTGTAAGATGTGTGAAGTTTTTTTATGGCCATCCTTGAGGGATTGTGAGGGTGACAGGACTTCCTGGGAGAATTCTAAGCTTCTTTGGCAGTTTGCACAAGCCAGTATTAAGGTCAATATAACTCAAAGAAGTTCCAGATTTAATGTAATTATATAGCATTGAAGATTGAATTGAAACGGTCCCATTGGTAGCAAGGACCCAGAGATGTAGGTTTTTTGGGCCGAACTTCATTACCATGTGCTATGCAAAATTTATATTTTTGTATTTCTGTTTATTTGCAACATATTGTTGTTTCTGTTCTCTTATTTAAACATGCTGTTATAAAAACCTTTTTAAAGAAGTTAACAGTGTTGATAATTCACACATACAATCCATGGTTCTAAAGATCCTGGAAGAATTACAGATCAATGAGGAAACTTTTTCTCTTGTTTCCATGTAGGCATCTACACCTCTTTTAGATTCATTATGTCTTTACCAACAGTCTTTGATTGGAGTCTATATCAATGGATGTAAAGATAACATTTCTTAATGGTTTGATTGAGGTATACATAAACCAACCAAGAGGCTTTGAGGTGCATTGGTGTGAGACCCATGTTTTCAAGTTAAAAATGGCCTTTTATGGTTGAAATAGGCACCACATGCATGGTACTCTAGGATCGATAAGTATCTTTCAGGTTTGGGTTTCACTAAGATAAATGTAGATTCCAATCTTTACTATTTGGTGATCATTCTAGTCTGCTTGTTCCGGTCTTGTATGTAGACAATCTCATGCTCACAAAAAGTTCAAAGAAACTCATAGAATGGTGCAAGATAGAGTTGGCAAGAAAATATGACATTAAGGACATTTGCTTGATGTACTATATTTTGGCTCTAGAGGTGTGGAAAAGTCCAAGTGAAGTTTTACTTGGACAGGGTAAGTATGCAGCGAGATTCTAAAGAGATTTCAGATGATGGACTGCAAGTCAATGGCTAATCCTATGGTAGCAAATATGAAGTCCTTTGTTGTTTTGATTTGATTGTTCCATTTATGTATAGACAATTGATAGCCTCCCTCATGTATTAGGTAAAGACCAGGCTTGGAATTTGTTTTACAGTAAACACCTTGAGTAATACATGGTGTAGCCTAGGTAGGTTCATTCAAGCATATTGAGATTAGGCACCCCTTCATTAGAGACAAGGTTCAGAAGGGAGCTGTGGTTCTATAGTACATTGCAACAGATCAACAAGTCACTAATATCTTGACTAAGCCCCTTGAATTCGAGATGTTCAGAGAACAGCTTGCTATGACGAATAACACTTTCCTTAGTAAGAGGGAGTGTTAAAATGTGTACCTTCGACAGTTTTCTACATCAGTAATAACACTCACGACATATTTGGGTCATTACAGTAGTAGCATATTTGTATAGCGTCATAATGAGGGCACAACAGTAGTTAAGGAATACTGGGCTATAAGTCAGTTCAGAGTGCATGCATGCATGCATATCTAAGTTTAGGGTGATAGCTTTAGATAGATAGATTAGGATAAGTTTATCTCTCAGTTCTAGATAAATGTTGAGTTCAATAAAGTCTTATTTTTTAACTGGATTTTTATTTTTGAGTTTGATTGTGAGCTAGGGCACAAAATCCAAGGGAAGCTTAATTGCCTCTTGAAGCACACTACCTAATCCCTTCATGCAAATCTCTAGATTGAAGTATGAGATCTTTTTTTGTAAACCCTAAAGTGGGCCCTGTTACTTCTCAAAGTAGTAGGCCTTTCAAGCCAGATTAAGTATGCCTTGTTCTAGTGATGGTAAGCATATGAGAGGGGGTAGATCCAATGTCACCACAACCTAACCCCTCAACTTCTTCGAGTAACTCCTAAACCCAGGGGAGAGTCCCTAATGGAGGAAGAACACTTGCAGACACCAACACACCTGCAAATACCCTTCTACAAGCCTATGGCTAAGATCAATGCCTTATATGGAGTCAACAATGGATAACAAAGACACATAAATCATATAAGAGGAGTTAATTCAATAGAATTCACAATCAATATCAATAAATATTACCACTTCAATGCACTTCACAAATCCGAAGGCATGGTCACACTTCCCAAGGCACAACTTCAAAAAAGTGCCCTTTGAAGGGGAGATGATCAAGTGGCCTAAAGCACAGTTGATGGTTCAGTGAGAACGACAAAAACCCTGCAAAAACCCTAATTTAAGCAATTTTATGTTTCCCAATGCATTGAGGCAAAGTGGGATGCCCTCAGAGATCTATGGATAAACCCATTGGGGCGAATTTGATGGGTGGACTAAAATTATCAAATTGCAAATATTTTTGGAATTTTGAATTTATTTAGATTTTTAGGGCTTTTTCCAGCAATATTATATTTTTTAGGTTTTTTTAATATATAAAGATGCATGTGAAATAAAAGTCATGTAAATTGATAAAAGAGAGATAGATTTGTTGAAAAGATAGGGCATATGATTCTTGTTTCAATCCCTAGGGCATTGAGAGATCGATACCAACATCCCTCTCTTAGAATGGCTTTCAATACTTGCAATACGGGCATCAACTAGCAATCACAAGAGTTAGGTAGAAGATCCTAATTAGGGCAAGTGAAGAAGTCCAAGGCCCAATTAACAATGGAGAGCTCCTTTGATAGGAAGGTTTCCTCATGCAAGGTTAACAAAATACGAGCAAGAAACCCTAACACTTTAGAATGATGCATGATAAAAGCACCATTAAACTACGTCAGAAGTATAACTTACCAACATTTAACAAAGATGAGCAAGATAACGCCTTAGGTCACCTTTTTGCTTGAGTTATCACAACCATTCTTTATCATCAACCAATTGCATGTGTAAAAGAAACCCTAGAACTTCATTTAATCAATCTTCAAGAAAGAATGATCATCCAAAGAGAGGTCTACATAGCATCAAGAGCTCTAATAAACCAACAGAAATAGAAAAGATCTCATAATGAACCCATATCTTTTTATGTTTTTACAATGAGAAGGAGGCGCTATTTATATAAGACTAGCCTCATCTAATTTTAAGTTATGAGCCTACAAGGTAATGTGAAAATATAACAATTTTGGTTAGTGCACCCACAAATTTGGGGATTTGACCACACAATGACATAAATTAACAATAAAAATGTGAAATTAGGCTTCACCAATTGCTAGGTGTGCCAAAAGGAGGATACCATGCCCCAAATAACCCCAATAGATGTGTGCCCTTAACGTCCTCCTTCATTATCTTTGTAGGCTTCTTCAATAAAGAAGTACAATTTGCGGGTAACATAGCCCAGGGGAGGGGTTTTATACCACAAAATAGGTCCATGTGAGCAAATAAGCTGTGCTAGATAGGGTACACAGCCCTTTACAAAGTGCTATCACTTTTTACATGGCAAATAAATGTGTGTGGTCATGTGTCCAAGTGATTAGCCCCCCAAGGGCACCAACCCCTATAGGGTGAGTACCTCCTGGAAGTGGAAATCAAGAGGACCATCCATGAATGATTAGGGGTATTTAGCCCCAAATCAACACTGTATGCTTCAAACTTGGCCTTTACATCAAAATTATTTAGCCCCTCGCTTTGGTAGACCTGACTGGGAATGCTTCATATATTCTAAGACATAGCAGGCCCTTCTCAGATCTATAAGAGAAAAGGCAGAGGTACGTATTCAGTTATTGAGTTTTGAGTCTAGCAGCTAGCAGTTTAGCCTTTTTCTATAGAAGATTTTTCATGTTCAAAATTAATGAAAAACAGTGACTGGGTTTGACAATCATCTATTGTGTTCTGTTTAATTTTTTCTGCAGTACGTGTTTATAGATTCTTGCATCTAGTACTTAGATCTTTTTTGATAGGCTTTTAGTTTCTGTTGTCTTTAAAGTTTCCTGTAGGAATTATATTATAGTGTAGAATCTATTTACCATGGTCTAGAAAATTTTACAGTACTCTCAAAATTGAAAAAAATTGTTTGGTGATGATATTGACTATTTGTTGCACTGATTTATGCCCATTTGGAGTCTTGATTTTGGGACAAGGAAAGAGCTTTGAGCTGAATAAGAACAAGCCAAGACTCCTGAGTGTTTATTGCAATATCGCATCATAGAGGAAATCATGGGAAAACACAGGAAAAACTAAAATAACAAGATATATATATATATATCAGAATTACAAGAATATTTGCATGAAGCACTTCTCAAGGATAATGTACAAGATAATGAATTTTTCTGGAGAAAAATGCAAAATTAAAAAGTGAAACCAATGGTTTGATAAAAGAGTTTAGAACTCAACAAATTGTCAGATTGCAGCTCAAGGAGGAATTAACACGAGGAATAAATATTTGAATTGTGCACTAAATATCAAGAGGTGAAAGTTGAAAAGAATCAAGAAATGAAAGTTGAAACATGTGATATAGAGATTATGACATGTGACTTTGAGAACCCAATTAGTGATGCGCAAATAAAAACAGATGGAGACATGATCAAGCAACATGAGGACTTGAAAAGACTGAATAATGAAGGTTTGCTTGCAAGCTTTGAAAAGCACACCAAAGAAATCAGCTCAAAGTTAACGATAAAAAGGGATATGATCAAAGAAGACTTGGTAAAAATGAATAAGGTGTAGTTGAACCCATAGAGGCCATTATGAGACTGAAAAAATTAAAATAGATGTCTAGGTTGCAGTGATATAATAATCAATGACATAGATGTATGCTCCATAGAAAACATCAAAGTTTGAGAAGAGAACCTTATATCACAAGTGTATGTCTCACATGCATAGGAGAGGCATCTATTTCATGTAAAGAATTCAAAATTGAAAGTGATCATTGTGGTAGTACTGGACATCAGAAAAGGAGAAGTTGGAAATTATACCCTTGCACATATTGTGGAAAATGTAAATCCCTCTTCCCAAAATTGTTGGTAGAAATATACTAACAGGGATTTTATAAATGAAAACTGGCCTGAGTCCAATATGAGTAGAACTAGCAAACAAAAACATGTAAAAGTGATGAAAGTTTGGTTTCTAATGAGCTTTTAAAATTTATGACAGTCTTTTAAAACTTATGACGATGATATGCTTTGATACATATAGAGAATCGAGATTGGCATGTAACGATTTTTGCTCACCTTCAATCTGGCACTGATTGATGGGTTCAGAGCCATCTTTTGTGCACCTGAATGATTAAAGGTAAACGATACGAAACCCATGATGATTAGTGATCAGTGGAGGTTAAATTGAGGTGGTTAAGGGAAAACCATATGGAGATGGTTAAGGGT
>LPNX010499533.1:671143-732959 GCA_001517045.1 Pseudotsuga menziesii | reverse complement strand
CCTGGAAGTGGAAATCAAGAGGACCATCCATGAATGATTAGGGGTATTTAGCCCCAAATCAACACTGTATGCTTCAAACTTGGCCTTTACATCAAAATTCTTTAGCCCCTCGCTTTGGTAGACCTGACTAGGAACGCTGCAGATATTCTGAGGCATAGCAGGCCGTTCTCAGATCTATAAGAGAAAAGGCAGAGGTACGGATTCAGTTATTGAGTTTTGAGTCTAGCAGCTAGCAGTTTAGCCTTTTTTCTGTAGAAGATTTTTCATGTTCAAAATTAATGAAAAGCAGTGACTGGGTTTGACAATCATCTATTGTGTTCTGTTTATTTTTTTCTACAGTACATGCTTATAGATTCTTGCATCTAGTACTTAGAGCTTTTTTGATAGGCTTTTAGTTTCTGCTGTTTTTAAAGTTTCNCACATGCAAAAACCTTGAGGTGAATATGCACACATTATTTACTTGGTAGGATTATGAGCAGATGTAAAAGGATTGCATGCAAATACATGATGCAGGAACATCCCCTGATGTACGGGACATCTCTCATCACCCAAAAATATTTCTGTTCCAGTCTTTTTTTCTAGTTTGTTGAATTCCAGTAGTAGTTCCTAATATTTAACAAAGGGCAGAAACCCATGCATAAATGCAGGAATCTGTTAGTTAGATTAATGATGATGTGGACCCAGTTGACATGGTCAACTATGGTCAGTTGACAATGGACATTGGCAACCATGATCAACGACCTCCAGGAGGTCCTGAGCCTATAAAATGCCACATACATCCATTTGAAAAGGGGGGGTCCAAAGATAGCTTGAAGATGCAATTTAGAGGCTCAGGATCAGGTTGTAAAACCTTAGCCTGGCTGTCTGACAGTCTGGTTGATGTAGAGTGAGGCTTCAAGCTTGTTCTATGATGTATGGGAGCTATATTCTGTAATGATGTTGTAGATAGTGTTTTGAATTATTGTCAAGTAATGAGTTGATTCCAGTTGGGAAAAAACTGCTGAAAATTGTTGTGAGTTGTCTACTTGCTGAAATTGTGCATTGAAGTATTTATCTTTTGCTCTGAGTAAGCTTCTAATGGTTAATTTGTGGTTGTTTGTTTTATTGATATTGGCTGTTGTATGTATTTTGGGTTGCATTATACCCAGCCCAACTGCTTACCTGTGGGAATTTTTGCAAGGCGATTTATCACCTCTATACGAAGTGGTATCAGGGCAGGTTGATGACTGCTTGTATTGAGGTTGGCTTCTAACAAAAAAATTGAAGTTCCTGTGCTTGTGTCAGCACCCAAACTTGCTGGTTGAGGCTGTAGAAATTTGCAAATGCAGTTGCAGTAGATACTGTAATGTGGTTTATATGATAGCACAAAGAGAAGGGGATTCTTTTTTGGAGAGGTCAAATAAGGTGACTACCCAAAAACCTGAATCAAGTTGCAAATGGAGATTTTACAGAAGCTTTATGAGTGACATGCGCCACGCTGAATGCCACAGAAGCTTCCCAGAGAAGGGGAGTGACAATATAGATATATGATGGAAGTATTGAGAAAAGTAGTGCAGAAGAAGTGGTTCCACAAGAAGATGCCCAAAATCCTGAAGAAAAGTTGATAAATGCAATTAAGAGTCTGGGGAATAGACCCAAAATAGCTTACCCTGCTTATTCTGGTAGTTTGAATTAGAGGAGCTGGTTGACTGAATTGGTGAAATAGAGAAATTCTTTGACCTGGAAGGAGTTGATGAACCAAATAAAGTAAAGGTTACGTGTACTAAGCTCAAGGGACATGCATTCTTGTGGTGGTGGGACACCCTATAGCTGGACAGACAAAAGAAACTTGAGAAAGGATCAGAAATTCGAGAGGATGGTGGCGAAGCTGAAGGGAATTTTTGCCAGTAGATTTCTTTCTGAACATGTTGAGAAAATTGCAGAACTTGGGACAGAAGGAAATTTGGGTGAAAGACTACATGGAGAAGTTTTAAATGCTATCCATCAGATCAGGGCAGAGTATGGAAACGGAAGAAGGTATTGCCAGGTATGTAAACAAGCTTAAATATTCAATTCAAGATGAAACTAGTGTCAGATTTTTTTCTGTTCGTGAAGTTTGTCAGTGGGTTTTAAGGGCTGAAGAGAAGCAAAGCTCCAGAGGAGGGGGGACTAGAGGTAAAGGAATGAACATGTTAGGTAGAGGACAAAGACATGGAAAAGAAAGTGAAGGAATTCATCCTTAACATACAAATCATAATGTGAGAGGGGGTTTTACTGCCAATAAGGGCAGCAGTAATGGCATAGGCAGTCGTGGCAAATTTATTGGAACTCGCTACAGATGTGGAGGTTATGAACATAAAGCATCAGATTATCTAAGTTACCAGCATGATGAAAGAAAGAACGATGCTAGGGACCATGTCACACAAGGAGAAGTGGTAGATGCAAATGTTGATGAAGTATAACAAGAGTATGGAGAAAGCCTTATGTTCATGTAATATCCCAAATCCCGATATTTTCTATTTCTAAACACATATGCTGATATAACTGGGCATGCAAACTGCCATGCAAAAATCCCTATTTTATAGAAAAAATTAGGGTTAGGGTTTGTGAGATAGAATGCACACTTACCACTGATAACTGGCTGGACTGCTTCAGATAAAGTCTGCAAGTATTGAGAACTGGATCGGAGATGAACTGATATCTCCTGCCTCCGGTGAATGCCCCAGCAGGAAGACGCCCAATCAGAGAAAAAGGTGACGCCCTCAAGGAAGGAGGTGTCCGATGGATCTGCCAAATTGCAGGGCTGATATCCTTGCTGTGCCGGAGAGATTGGGTGGTGTATGCAGAAGTTCTGACACCTCTAAGCAGGATAGCGTCTAGGTTCAGTGAGGCAGCTGCTCACTCCCTTGGGAGTCCGGAACTGCTGATAACTGCTTCGGATGAGCTCAGATGGAGCTGATAATCACGGAGTACCGAAGTATGTAGCTGGTGATGAGACTGGTGCCTGAGTTTCGGAGGGAAACTGAGATCTGGAGGCCCCACAGCTGATTAGGGCTTTCTGGCTGAAAACCCCTCCTTACGGCTGCACACGTGCCCCTGCAACGATCTATACCCTGTGCTATTTAACTGATGAATGAATGAAGAACAAGTGGTGAACCAGTATGGCTTACCCGGAATAAGACTAGGACAGATGTTCCACTGCCGAAATCCTGTTAGCTGAAGACTCCGTCTCCAACCCCAACTGCTGTGCTGCACGCTGTGCTGCTATCCAAGAGCTCCCACAATAATCATAATCATAAGTGAGGTCTCCTCTTGCTTTATCCTCTATTTATAAAGTTCAACTGCGCAAAACCTAATCTTTGACCTAATTAGGTCACTTTATCTTCTAATTTGCCGTTGACTTGCATGCATGCATATGGAGACCTAAAAAGTGCATGCATCATTAAATAATGCTTCGGATGGCATGCATGAAGGTGGCCTTTGGCCCAGGTGGCCCTTCTTGACCAAGTGAGGATTCCCTAGATCTTCTATGGATGGCATCAGTCCTGATCTGATTCCCTAGCTATCAGTAACTGCTCGAACCCACAAGAATCACATAGGTTAGCGGTTTTGGGCCTCAAGGCCTAAAAGGAAGAGGACATTACAGTCCTCCCCGCTCGAGATTGCTTGTCCTCAAGCAACTTCAAATTGGGATGCTAAAATACCTGTTCACCTTCCCAAGTGGCATCCTCTGGCAGTAGTTCTTTCCATTGAACCAAATATTCCCGGATCACTCTGTTCTCGAGCTTCCTCTCTTTGGTCTGTATGATCTGTTCAGGAATCAGTATCAGCAGTCCTTCATCATCTAAAGGGGGCAATTCGGTAGATGGAGCAATGTGTTGCCCAAGGGTCTTCTTTAGGCTGGACACATGGAACACATTGTGGATTTTGCTTTCTAGGGGCAGCTCTAGTTCATATGCCACCTCTCCCACCTTCCGAATTATTTTGTATGGTCCATAGAAGCGAGGTTTTAATTTCTCTGCTCCTTTCTTTTTAAGTGAAGACTGTCTGTAAGGCTGGAGCCTTAAGTAGACTAAATCCCCTACCTCAAAGCTCCGCTCAATCCTGTGTTTGTCGGCATACATCTTCTGTTGATTCTGGGCCGTCCGTAAATTCTCTTTCAATACTTTCAGGATGTCCTGACTGTCTTGTATCCAATCCTTAGCCTTAGGAGCCCTACTGTCTCCAAATGCCAAATCGGCATAGTCCAAGGCCTCATAACCATATAATGCCTTAAAAGGAGTCATCCTAATAGACATGTGATAAGTAGTGTTGTAGCAATACTCTCCTAGGTGTAGCCATTTGATCCAAGTTCGTTGCTGCCCTGCTACGTAGTTCCTGAGATATCCTTCGATCCACTTGTTGACTATTTCTGTTTGCCCGTCACTCTAGGGGTGATAACTCGTATTAGTAGCCAGTTCGGTCCCCACCAATCTGAATAGTTCTTGCCAAAAGGCACCCGTGAACCTGCTATCCCGATCACTGACAATGGTCTTAGGCATCCCGTGTAACCAAAACCTCCCTGAAAAATAACTCTGCTACTTGAGCTGCTGAGTAGTCTGATGGTATCGAGAAGAAATGTGCAAACTTGGTCAGTCTGTCAACTACTACATATAAACAATCTCGCCCTTGGACCTTGGGCAAGCTTGTAATGAAGTCCATGGAGATGCTCTCCCACTTCTGTTCTGGAATCAGTAGTGGCTGGAGTAGCCCTGCTGGATGGGTGTTCTCAACCTTGTTCTGCTGACAGATGCTACATTCCCGGACATGCTGCGTAATCTCCCCCTTGAGGCCCTTCCATGAGAAAACCTCTCTGATATGCCTGTAGGTCTTTAAGAACCCTTGATGCCCTGATAAAGGAGAATCGTGGGCTGCCTGGATGATCTTCTTCCTCAATGTGGATTCTGGAATGAGGTATATCCTGTTTTTGTAGTAGATGATGTCATCCACAATCCTGTACTTGTCATCCTGAATTTGCCCGTCCAATAATTCGCAAGCGAATTTATTTTTGGAGTATTCCACTAAGAGCAATGCCCTCCAATCCGTGGATATACTACTGAGAGATAATGGGGCTGGACGCCTAGATAATGCATCAGCTACTACATTAGACTTACCTTTCACATACTCGATCTCGAAATCGTAGGCTTGTACCTTGCTGACCCATTTCTGTTGTCGCTCATTCAGTGCCTTCTGCTCCAAGAAATACTTGAGGCTGTGATGATCGGTTTTGATTTTGAACTTACTGCCCACCAGGTACTGTCTGAATTTTGTGAGAGCATGCAAGATGGCTAGCATCTCTTTGTCATATATGGAGTAATGGCGCTTGTAGTTCTTCAGTTTATGGCTCTCAAATGCAATAGGGTGATGATTCTGCATCAATACTGCTCCTAACCCTTCTCCTGAGGCATCACATTCTACTACAAAGGGTTGTGAGAAGTCTGGTAATGCTAGAACTGGGCAAGAACTCATAATAACCTTCATCTCCTCGAAAGTTTTCTGCGCTAAGTCTGTCCAAGTGAATGCCCCCTTCTTGGTGAGATCTGTGAGGGGAGCTGCAAACTGGGAGAATCCCTTAACGTACCGTCGGTAATAAGTGCACAGACCTAGGAACCCTCTCAATTCTGTAACTGTTTTTGGCGCGGGCCAATCTCTGATAGCTCGGATTTTCTCCATGTCAACCTGTACTCCTTCTGCATTGATCACATGTCCTAAGTAAAGCATTTCCTTCATGCCAAACTCACACTTGGACATTTTCGCGTAAAGCGACTGTTCTTCTAAAATACTCAACGTCTTGTCCAGGTGTTTCAAGTGCTCTTCCCATGTTTTGCTGTAAACCAAGATGTCATCAAAGAATACAAGCAAAAACTGACGTAGCTGTGCCCTGAAGGTGTGGTTCATGCATGACTGGAAGGTAGCTGGAGCATTGGTAAGCCCGAAAGGCATGACCAAAAACTCATAGTGACCATAGTGACAGCGAAAAGCTGTTTTGGGGATGTCCTGGTCCCTTACCCTGATCTGATGGTATCTCGAGCGAAGATCGATCTTGGAGAAGTATTGAGCTCCCCGAAGTTCATCCATGAGTTCGTCAATCCTGTGAATGGGATACCTGTTCTTGATGGTCTTTTTGTTAAGTGCTCGATAATCGATGCACATACGCAGAGTGCCATCCTTCTTCTTAACCAGAACTACTGAAGATGCAAAGGGGCTAGAACTGGGTCGTATATAACCAAGCTCCAGTAATTCTTTGATGGTTTTCTCAATCTCATCTTTGTACCTCTTGGGATGCCTGTAAGGAGTGGTGATGACTGCTTGTGTTCCCTCCTCTAGCTCGATGATGTGTTCAAAGCCCCGGTCTAGTGGTCTGCCTGATGGAAGGTCCCGAAAAACCTTTTCGTGTTTCTGTAGCAAGGCTTGAATGTCACTGGGGTGTTGTGAGCTGGTCTTTGGGGGTTTCTTGAAGGTGACAAAACATTCTGCAGCCCATTCTATATCATCATGTCGAAGCACTGCCTCCATTCTCTGTGACGAGACCGGTTTTGGGGGATAAGTGTTCATGCCCCTCAAAACTACTCGTTTGCCATCTGGTCCCTGAAACTCCATTTCCATTGCCCTGTAGTCTGTAGTGTATTTTCCTATAGAGTAAAGCCACTGAACACCCAATACCACATGAGTATCCGCTACATCCACTACATAGAAAGAGTCTGTCATCTGATAGTTACCCAAGGCAACATTCAGTTTTGGGATCCAGTAGTTGCACTCCATGCTAGAGTTCCCGGCTACTGCTACAGTGAATCCCTCGAACTTCTCGGTCTGAATACCTCTCTTGGCTACCCAAGCGGAGTCAATGAAATTGTGGGTGGCTCCCCCATCAATCAGTACTCCTACTCTGTGACCCTGCACTACTCCCCTGACCCTGAGAGTATGGAATCTCGGTACCCCAGACAATGTAGCAATGACTCCCTTCGGTGTATCCCCCTGGTGTGATTCCTCTTCTGTGGCCTCCTGCTCATCATCGTCTTCATCACTGTCTGAATACACCTCAATGTAGTGTGCCTTCGCTTTCCCTGCGCACCTGTGTCCTAGTACCCATGGTTCCTGGTAGGTGAAGCACAACTTCTTTCTTCTCAAATCTTTCCTGGTGTCCTCATCTAACCAGGTTTTCTTGGGCACATCCTGCTGGAAAGGTTTCCTGTCCTTGTCCCTAACAAGAAAATTGGTTTTCAGAGGGAATTTGGTTTTAGGGACTGAATCTTGAAGATCCCTTGCCCGGCTAATAGCATCCTGCAGAGTGAGGGGTTTTTAGGCTTTCACCCATCCCCGTAGTGGCTCTATGAGGGCCTCAGTGAATAACATAGTCAATCTGCTCTCTGACACATCTGTTACCATAACGGCTAGCCTCTGAAACTCTGGAATGAAAGATTCTGTGCTACCAGTCTGCTTGAGTAGAGCCAACTCCCTGAAATGGATCTCTGGATCTTTCTTGTCAAACCTCTCCATGAGTTTCTGAGTGAACTCACCGTAAAAATGTATGGTGTTGTGACCCAATGTCACCAGTCCCTGGTACCACCATTCGTGAGCTTCTCCGTCCAAGTGAAGTGTAGCCAACTTAATGGCGTCTGTCTCTGTCATGGGGTTGAGTTGGAAATAGGTATCCAACTTTTGGACCCATGTTCTCGTTGATCCTCCGCGAGTCCCATCAAAGTTTGGGATGGTTAACCTGCCCAAGGTCTTTTGTAGCTCATAGTTGTGATTGAAACCCTTGTTGAATTTCCTGGTCCTGTTCCTACTCTTCATGTTGCAAAAGTCTGAGAAAGACATAGCAGCATGAAACTCATCCCCTAAGTCCTTGTACTCCTGCAAATAAGCCCCAAAAGGCTCGCTGGGCTCTACCTGCATGACCCGGCCCCCTACTGTATCTGCCAAGAAGTGAGGCATGGTAGGCCTGATAGTAGGTCTGCTGTATATGTGGGGAGTGTTTTGGATGTTGGTGTACGCCATCTTTCCACTGCCGCTGGAAGATCCCCGCTCTACCGGTGAGGGGGGTGTACTGTTGATACCTGGTTCCGGTTTCGCTGACAGTCTGTTGATTGCATTGAGGACTTCTTTTTGTCCTTTGGCTAAGTCTTGCAATGCAGAGACCAAGCCGCGAAACTCCATCCGATCCTCCTCTTCTCTCGTTCCTTTTCCCCTATTCGAATGTATACCTATCTGTTCCATGTCTGAATTGGTATCCTCTAGCTGGATATCTTCAAATTCTTCTGTGTATCTACTCTTCCTCCTCCTATAGGTTACAAAAGGATCTCCTTCTGTATTCATCTACTTTTCATCTCTTAAGCCCACAGCTGGCCAAGAAAATAGCTCTGATACCACTGTAATATCCCAAATCTTAATATTTTCTATTTCTAAACACATATGCTGATATAACTGGGCATGCAAACTGCCATGCAAAAATCCCTATTTTATAGGAAAAATTAGGGTTAGGGTTTGTGAGATAGAATGCACACTTACCACTGATAACTGGCTGGACTGCTTCAGATAAAGTCTGCAAGTATTGAGAACTGGATCGGAGATGAACTGATCTCTCCTGCCTCCGGTGAATGCCCCAGCAGCAAGACGCCCAATCAGAGAAAAAGGTGACACCCTCAAGGAAGGAGGTGTCCGATGGATTTGCCAAATTGCAGGGCTGATAGCCTTACTGTGCCGGAGAGATTGGCTGGTGTATGCAGAAGTTCTGACACCTCTAAGAAGGATAGTGTCTAGGTTCAGTGAGGTAGCTGTTCACGCCCCTGGGAGTCCGGAACTGCTGATAACTGCTTCGGATGAGCTCAGATGGAGCTGATAATCACGGAGACCGAAGTATGTAGCTGGTGATGAGACTGGTGCCTGAGTTTCGGAGGGAAACTGAGATCTGGAGGCCCCACAGCTGATTAGGGCTTTCTGGCTGAAACCCCCCCCTTACGGCTGCACACGTGCCCCTGCAACGATCTATACTCTGTGCTATTTAACTGATGAATGAATGAAGAACAAGTGGTGAACCAGTATGGCTTACCCGGAATAAGACTAGGACAGATGTTCCACTGCCGAAATCCTGTTAGCTGAAGACTCCGTCTCCAACCCCAACTGTTGTCCTGCACGCTGTGCTGCTATCCAAGAGCTCCCAAAATAATCATAATCATAAGTGAGGTCTCCTCTTGCTTTATCCTCTATTTATAAAGTTCAACTGCGCAAAACCTAATCTTTGACCTAATTAGGTCACTTTATCTTCTAATTTGCCGTTGACTTGCATGCATGCATATGGAGACCTAAAAAGTGCATGCATCATTAAATAATGCTTCGGATGGCATGCATGAAGGTGGCCTTTGGCCTAGGTGGCCCTTCTTGACCAAGTGAGGATGCCCTAGATCTTCTATGGATGGCATCAGTCCTGATCTGACTCCCTAGCTATTAGTAACCGCTCGAACCCACAGGAATCACATAGGTTAGCGGTTTTGGGCCTCAAGGCCTAAAAGGAAGAGGACATTACAGTTCAGAAGGGGTTGAAGCCAGAGAAGCAACCTGCAAAGAAGAAACCAGAGAGAAGGAACACAATCTTTGGGACAAAATGTAAGATTGGAGGTAAGTGCTGTGTTATGAGAAATTAGAATCACACGTGATTTTTATCACATCCCTTTTTAATTTTTTCGCAAGGATTGAACTTGTAGTTCTTCATGGTTAGATATTTGGATGGGCAGGGGGTACACTTCTGCTCTTGCTTGGAGATGTTGCTTTTGAATGTTTGAGTGGTTGCCACGATGGTTGACTAGGAGATATGGTGTGCTGTGTTCTTATGTCTTCATGGTTATTATTGATAAAGCATCAATGCCTAACAAGTGAAAAATATTCATAAAGTGATGCACTCCCTCTTATTGATTATTTAAAGGATAATTGGCTAAGGTAATAAGGAAATTAATGAATACTTAAGTTTTCAATGGAATAGAAAGCCATCAAATTAGGGTCTCCCTAAGTTTTGAAGTGTTAATAATTGTACTTTGTAACACCCTGGTTTTGACCCCATTTGCATTAAATGTATATGATGTATATATTGTAATTAATCGTGGTGTGGAGTTAAAGGAAAAAGCCCCACCATCGATTTAACGTTTTATGTTCCGGTGATTAAAATCGTTGCCGATGGTATTTCATGTAATTATGCATTTTAATTAAAATACCCACAACCAGCTATGTCAATGCAACCATAATGAAAAGGGCATGATTTTCCTAAGGAATAGGGAGGGAGAATTATTTAACCTTTGGGGCCAATGGGGAAAAGCCAAATGTCAAAGGGAGAACCCATCAAACCCTCAACTACCCATTTTGTCTTTTGTGCCCAATCATTTAATTCTTCCAAAATATGGTTGAGTTAGTTAATGCATGGGAATGGGGAAGAGTATGGCAGTCAGAAATTCGAATGGAAGAAGTCATCAGATTTTGGAAAACGGTTTTTTTTTTTTTTTTTTTTTTTTTTTAATTAAAATTTTTAATTTTTTGTTTCCCCTGAAATCTGACTTGTGGGGCAAGTAAATGCTTGGGAATGCATGCCCAAGCCATTACTCACCCATTACTTCCATTTTCCTCACCCATTCACCTTCACGTTGGCTTCCTGCATGCAGCTGAAGTTTCCTGTGTGTTATCATTCACGTTTTTGCTCATTTCCCTCATTTTTGCATGCCCAAAAATTCGTTTTGGCATTGTTCAGTACGTGGGCAAGGAAGATTTACGTTTTTACTGCATTTTCATGGATTCTTCCATGGCTGGGAACCGTTTTTATCTTGCTGAGTGGCTAGGAATCTAGAAATCCATTTTTGGGTTTCATAATAGTCGTTTTGGGCTCCCGTATTGCCATAGATGTCTTCAGATATCAAAAACACAAATTGGGTTTTTGCAGAGGTTGATTTTGGCCCTAGGAAGTCATTAAATGATTATTGAGATCATATTTCTCTCCTTGGTGTTTTTGTCTGTCTGTAAATCCGTTTTTTGGGTTTCCTGTCTGTAATTATTGCGTATCGATTTTGTTTTTTTTGGCCACGTTAGGGCCAAAACGGCCCTGGGATTCAGGTTGTTGTTATTGGGTTGTTTTCACCTACCGTGGCAATTGATTTTGTGGCCGAACTGTTTGCCAAAACCCAGAAGTTGTGTATATTGCTGTGTATGCAATTGGTCTTTGGACTGGGTAAGAGTGGAAAGGAGTCTGCTTGACAAACCTAGTGTTGTGCAGGAGCCTCATAGATAGATCTAGAGGAATAACTCTCTTCTCTACACCCCTTGAATAGCACTGAAAGGAAAGTCATGGCATGAGGGACTGTGCAGCAGAGAAGGGAATGATTCCTTGTGTTGGGTGTGTGTGGATGTCTTAGCAGACAGTGCTTCCATCTCTTGATAACCTGATAAACCCAACTCGTTGGTTTGGCTGAATTTTGTGGTATCCTTGGCTATGTGTGAGCCTGCTTAGTTTCATTTTCCTTGGGGAATCATGCCCAGCTCGAGGGTGGCAGTGTTGCTGAGAGATTAAGGAGCACACTAGCCTATGGTTTGGGTGGAACGTTGCAGCGACATAGCTAGTTGTGGGAAGCTTCATTCGAAGATAAGTATTCTTGTGAATTTACCCATGCAACTGTATTGTTTATATGAATTACGATGAACATGTTAAAATGTGTTGAATGCTTGAATTAAATGTAATTGCTTTCGCTGAATGTTAATTCTTTATGCATCTGTGTATCTTGGTTCAATGCATTTTATTTTTACGCTTTATGGGGCTAGTTTCCCGGATAGATAGTATATTGGTAGCGTCATCTTCGTCGGTCGGAGGGTCGGGGACGTTACAGTGTGGTATTAGAACACACATTGCAGCATGGGCCTCAATGAGCCATGAAGAAGCAGTGACAGAGGAAAGGTTACCCTTTGCCCAGTAGAGGAAAAATGTGAAAGACAGGAAATTTCAAAAAAAATTTCTAAGTATGGAAAATATCGGATGACTTAGGCTGAAGCCCATCCGATATGTCGGATGACTTAGCCGAAAGTCCATCCGATATGTCGGATGACTTAGGCGAAAGTCCATCCGATACATCGGATGACTTAAGCTAAGTCCATCCGGTAAGGAAACCCAGCAGAGAGAAAATTTACAAAATTTTTCTGAGTGTCGAAATCGTCGGAAGACATTTGCTGAAGCCAGCCGATACGTCGGCTTAGTTAATTGAAGGGATGCTGATGACGCCGAATGAGAAAGTACGAAGGGCGCCGAAGCGGCGGTGCAAAGAGGAAGAAGAGAAGAAAATTTTTGAAAATTTTTCTAAGTTTGAAATTTTGCCGGTGGTCTCGGCTGGGAGGAGTCGAGGTGTCGGCAAGCTCGCTGAAAGGGAGCCGACACGGTGGCGGAAAGAGGAAGATGAGAAGAAAAATTTGAAATTTTTTCTAAGTATAGGAAATCTCGGAAAATAATAGAAGATCGATCAGTCGATGCGTTGGAAGACAGAGGAAGATCGAGCCGATGTGCATCAGAAGATAGAGAAAGATCGAGCCGATGTGTATCGGAGGATAGAGGAAGATCAAGCTGATGTGCATCGGAAGATAGAGAAAGATCGAGCCGATGTGCATCGGAAGATAGAGGAAGATCGAGCCGATATGCATCGGAGGATCGAGGAAGATCGAGCCGATGTGCATCGGAAGACAAATGAAGATCAGTCCGCTGAGGTGTCGGAAGAGTGGTCAACTAGTGACCCGATACATTGGATGGCTAGTTGGGAAGGGATCCGATCAGATGAAAAAAAAAACTGAGTTTTTCAGTGGGAAAAGCAGATTTTCAGCAGTTTTTTAGTGGATTTACAGGGCTAAAAAGGAGAAAAATGGCAGCGATCTTATGTGCCATATTGACCCCCGTCATCCCCCAAGACCGTCGTTCTTGGTGAAAAGAAAATTATGTGTTTTGACAAAGTCGTCAATATAGTATTTTCCAAATGCAGGTAAGTAATTATGAACTCATGATATTGTTATGCAGCTAACAATTGTGTTTATTAACACATTGTGCAGAACTATAGTCACCTTCAGAGTCAGCATTCCGCATAGAGTAGTTTTCAAAAATTCGTTCTTGGTTGGGCCAAGATGAGGATCGACGACATAAATGATGCATAGGATCCCTAAGAGTTCAAGGAAGATGCTATGGAAGAAAATGTCAGAGTTGGAAATGACGAGACAAAGTCCAATGGTAGAAGATTTCAAGATACTCCCCCAGATTTTGCAGCCACCATGAGGAGTCTAAGGGTGGATTTGCAAAGTTGCAGAGAAGACAATGAAAGGATGCTTAACGCTCAATAAGATCAAAATCAGATAAATGCAGCTATACTGCAGAGTTTGACAGACATACAGGGACAGATAAACTCTGGGCATACTACAGCTAATCCAGAAAGAAGCAAGAGTAGCGCCAGGGGAGATTCCCGTAAAAGGTCCCAGGTCTCCAGGAGGGCTTTCAGGGACAGAAGGAATACTCCAGAATGGACTACTAGTGGGTCATTTGATTCTAAAAAACCCAGTGGAGATTCAGGGTCTCCATCTCCCAGGAATAAGAGAAGGAGATGTTACAAGAAAAATTCACGAGATGAATTCAAAAAGGCAAGGCCTCCTACTTTTAATGGTGAGGTCAAGACTAGTCAAGAAGCTGAGGCTTGGCTTCTTGGGATGATGAAGTATTTCCAAGTTCAAGACTACTCCGGAAATATGAAAGCAAGGGTAGCTATATTCAATTTGACTGGAAGAGCATCCATATGGTGGGAACACCACAGTGAAGTAAAGAAGGTTAATGAAAGAAGAATTGTGTGGAAACAATTCAAGAAATACTTCAAGGAGAAGTACCTCTCTGACAGGTACTATGATGATAAAATTAAAGAATTCCATGAGTTGAGATTGGGACAACAGACTATGGAAGAGTATGCAAATAAGTTCTTGGAACTATTGAGGTATGTCAGGTACATGAAAGACGAAAAAGTGAAAATCCAGCGTTTCCTGAGTGGATTGCTTCAGTCTTACAAAGACAGAATTGAGTTTTATGAACCTAGAACTCTTGAAGAAGCAATAAGGAAGGCTAAGTATTGCTATGAGCAAAGCAAAGGTAAACCTGATTATCATAAGACATGGAAGGACAAAAAGAATGAGAAGTTTGACCAAAGGAATAAAGGTTTCAAACCTTCTAACTTCAGGAATCAGCAGAAGCAATCATCACAAGCTAAGAAGTAGCCAGCCAGAGCGATGGAAGAAAAGCCTAGAGATCCACAGCAGAACATAGAACCTCTCCAATGTTGGAAATGTGGAGGACCCCACATGTGCAGGAATTGTCCACTCGAGAATGAAAATGCAAGGCCAACTTACAACATTCAAGAAGTAGAAACAGTGGGTCAAGTAGCAAGGGCTGTCCCTAGGATTTATGTAGCATTGGAGGACCGCTAGGCAGATCACTAGTCAACTATGGTTGAAGTTGTAGGTAAGATTATTGAGCAATCTGTTTCTATTTTTATTGACCCCGGTTCTACTCACAATTACATTACTTCTAGAGTAGTGGATATTTGTGCTTTAAGAAAATAAAGCATAGCAAATCTTGGTTAGTTCATCTAGCCACTGGAACTAAGGGAAAGGTTAGTGAAGTGGTAGAGAAATGTCCATTGGTCATGAATAGATTTGTCACTTGTGTAGATCTGAATGCTCTACCACTTGGTTCCTATGATATCATCATTGGAATGGATTGGTTAGAAGCTCACAGGGTAAAGCTTGACTGTTACAATAAGACATTCGAATGCATGGATGAAGAAGGGAACCCCATAGTTGTAAGAGGTATTCCAAAGGTGATTTCTGAGAGGCAGATTTCAGCAATGTAGTTGAAGAAGTTCTGTAGGAAAGGTTGCCAGTTGTATGCAACTCATATTTTGGAGGCAACAAAGAATGAAACTCCTAGGTTGGAGGACTTTCATGTGTTGCAGGAATTCAGGGATGTGTTTCCTGATGAGATTCCAGGGCTTCCTCCAAAGAGAGACATTGATTTCACAATTGAACTTGTGCCAGGAGCAGCACCAGTGTCCAAGACACCCTACAGAATGAGTACACCTGAGATGCTAGAGTTGAAGATGCAACTGCAAGAATTGTTGGAGAAGAAGTATATCAAGCCGAGTGTGTCTCCTTGGGGAGCACCAGTTCTATTTGTAAAGAAGAAAGATGGTACACTCAAGTTGTGTATTGATTACAAACAATTGAACAAGGTTACTGTGAATAATAAATACCCTTTGCCTAGGATTGATGATCTCTTTGATCAAATGAGAGGAGAAAATGTATTTTCCAAGATTGACTTGAGGTCTGGTTACCATCAGGTGAGAATCAAGGATGAAGACATTCATAAGACAACCTTGAAAACAAGGTATGGACATTATGAGTTTGCAGTGGTACCATTTGGTCTCACAAATGCACCAGCTACATTTATGTGCCTTATGAATAATGTCTTCAGCAGGTATTTGGACAAATTTGTTCTTGTTTTCCTTGATGACATTCTTATTTATTTTAAGAATGAGGACGAGCATGAAGAGCATTTGAGATTGATATTGCAATTGCTCAGGCAACATCGGCTATATGTAAAGCTGAGCAAGTGTGACTTCTGTAGAGATAGAATTCAGTATTTGGGTCACATTATCTTAGAAGAGGGTATATCTGTGGCCCCTAAAACGATTGAAGCCATTATGAATTGGCCTACTCTAAGAAATGTGATAGATGTAAGATTTTTTATGGGACTTGTAGGATACTACAGGAGATTCATTGAAGGATTCTCCAAAGTTGCACAAGCCATCACTTCTTTGCAAAAGAAGGGGATAAAGTTTGAATGGACATCGAGGTGTGAAGAGAGCTTCCAGCAGCTGAAGAACCTTCTCACCAGTGCACCAATATTGAAGGTTGCAGACCCAGAGAAAGATTTTATGGTATGTACCGATGCATGCAGACAAGGGCTTGGATGAGTCCTTATGCAAGACAACCACGTGATATGTTATGAATCAAGAAAGTTGAAGGAACATGAGAAAAACTATGTCACTCATGATCTAGAGCATGCAGCCATAGTACATGCTCTCAAGATGTGGAGGCATTACTTGATGGGTAGAAGATTTGAGCTAAGGACAGACCATTACAGTCTGAACTATTTGTTTGATCAGCCTAATCTAAATGCTAGGCAAGCGAGATGGGTGGAGTTTTTATGTGAGTTTGATTTTGAAATCAAGCGCATAAAGGGAAAAGAGAATAAGGTAGCCGATGCACTCAATAGGAAGGTGCATGAAATGCATGTGGTATCTTTTAGTATTTGCCAATCAGATTTGAGGCAGCAGATTGTTAATCATAATGCTGGAGATGAATTGTATGAGCAAGTAAAAGACAAATTGCAGCAGCAAAGTCTTGAGAATAGGTATGAGGGATATAAGTTGGAAGAAGATGGACTTTGTTATCACATATATAGTAGTCGGGCTACCATATTCTATTTTTCAGATAGAGTACATTTTTCAGCATAATCTCTTACATCTGAGATGCTGAGATGAGTAGTTTTGACGGATCATTATTTTATTTGTGGACTATTGTACTCTCCCATGTTAGGACTGAGTCTCAGGACACTCAGATTTGAGGACCGATGTAGCAATTTAGTCATTTACAGAGCATTTATTGATGCCCAGATTTATATCAGTGCTTTCTCATTGGACAGATGATGTTTCAGATGGATTATGTGCATGATTATGACTCAGCTTTTTATATTGTGTTGTGGTTATCATTGCTCTTATACTCATCTTTGTGACATGTATTAACATGTGGTGTCATGATTTGGCGTATGGACTTGGATGTATTTGTGTTTATGTGTTGATGTCCCTACTCTGATTTTGAAGTTCCTGATCTATACTCATTGGTTTTACCCTCCTTAGGGAGAATAGAGGTAGTCATTCCCACCATTGTTTTGGCTTGCTAGTGTTGGCTTCATCATTCATTGTCTCCACCCATCCATTACCTTCCAGTTTAGTTTTCAACCCGACTGACTTCTTGACTTATGGCATGGAGGACCTTTTTCCCCGCTAGAACCTTTGTTGGACAAGCCTCCCTGTTTATATTGTGTCTCGGCTTTGCGTTGGTGACAGAACTTGCCTTTGGTGAGTTGGATTGTATGCCTAAATCATTCTGGTCGGTTGTTCTGATGTTTGGCATTGTGCAGAACTCCCCCTGGTCACTTGAAATGTTGTTGGCTAAAACTGAAAGCTCATGTACTACTTGTATTGGAAAATGTTATATATGCGCCCATAGAAAATGAAAATGCTAAACTGTGTTTTTTAACATATGTAAAGAGGGCAAGAGAATTGAAATGCTAAAATACCCCTTGAAGGGTATAAGAAAAGGTCCAAAAAAGCAATGGTTAAGTATATGCTGACCTTATAAATTTGAATATGTCCCGGAAGAAAGCTGCGATTAGCTGTGCTTTTAAGCACTGGTGAAGTCCCAAAAGGGTCATATAGGCCAAAAGGGCCATGGAAATAAAATTGATGATCCTAATGAAATTGGATCTAACTTGATGTAGTTATGATGCCTAAGTTGAATAAGCACTCTCTAAACAACTCAACCATTTGTGAGGCACTGCCATTCCTTGTGTTGTTTGTTCGGCATTGGTTTTAGTGAGTTTTTCCTTTCCATATCCAAAGTGTCATGATGTTAAGTAGGAAGTCATCCTTTGCCCTAGCCTTGTAAATTTCATCCTTCACCCGTCACTAGCAAATTGACTACAACTATGAAGTGAGTATAGCCCTGAAAGTCTAGTCTGAGTAATAATAAATAAAGCCCTATATATGTATTTGGTTGATACACCGCCAGTGAAATGACTGCTACTTGTTGTGATTGTTGCTTAAATGAGTTGTAGAGCATGTCTTAGCCTTATAACACTTGCAACAGATGGATGATAGTCTGAGTTGTATTATTGGTATCTGATCATTTACAAATGGTTATATTGTCTATTGGATATGGTTGATGATCAGGTAGAGACTTGGAAAGGGTATGAGTATACACCTTAGATGGATTTGGACTCTCTGATTCTAATGAGACATTTTATTTTCAGTTCTGGGCACTTGTAGAAATGATCAGGCTCATTCTACATTTCTTATGCAGTTTTGCTTCACAGGATGATGTGTCTGAGCAGGGAGATGTTTTATTTGGATTTCCTAAGGCATTGTATGGACATAGGGGGTGCAGCCACTTGTTTGTACCATAGTACCCCCATTCCAGAGAGCCTGGTGGGCTCAGTTTGACAACATAGGCACCCTAGGAGACTGTTTTTGCAGGTTCATGTTTCCCAAGGCAGATTAAAAAATGATTAAATGGCTATTGAAGAAATCGATTTGGGCTATTGAGGCAAGGAAATGACATGGGATGAGTCATGATGATGAGAGTGATGTCCTTTGCACCTTCTCCAGTAGTTGCAACACCTGATTGGGCCCACACCTATTTTTTGGGCATTTTATATTATTTTCTGAAGCTTTTGGGAGGCTCACGATTTCCTCGAGGTACAACGTGAAAAAATTAAAATGTTATATTATTTTATTGTGCCATGGGGTACCCATAGGGAGTTAGTTAACACTCCATGGACCCACCATGTGCTTCATTTATTCCTTGTTGAGTGGGGTACCCTCTTGTTGGTTGTTTTAGTTCACTTTGGTACTTTATGGTTATATTGATCTATGTATTGTATGTTGAGCTCATCTCAACCATTGATTAGAATATTTTATTTTTTAATCTTAGCCACTCGTTTTGAAAGTGGTTAGGATTCGGTTATCATTGTGGTTCTCTCATTTTTATTTAAAGGAGAGAGCTTCTCATTTGTAAGGGGTCTTTGGCTCTTGGATCTGAATAATAGAAAGATTTTTCTGTGGATATTTTCTGAATCTACTTTGCATCTGATGTTCTCAAATGTTGATTGGATAGTCTTCTGTTTCCTAGCTTTGTGGAAATTCATGTGAGATCTATATTTTTTTTGCTATCATTGTCTTGTCTACAGGAGGGCGTTTTGGCTGGAGTGTTTTTGCAGGGGGACCTCAACTCGTTCGGTTATTTTCGTCTTGGATCAGGGGGTTTTCATTAGTGTCATTGTGATCTATGACTACGTCTTTTTACTTTCCTATAGCATTTGGTTTCTTTATCTTGTCTTAGCAAATCTGATATTGTTGATGTTTGCTCATGCAAGTTAGGGGGCGCATTGGTGGCTTGGGGATTACATCTGTCATAGAAATCACGTGGATCTTCCAGAATTGATCGGGATAGCAAGGATCATCGTTGTTAAGCCTTCTGCTAGCATTTCCAAGTACGATCCAACAGGTAACTCTCTTCTCTTCTCTTTAATAGATCTAAATCCATTGTACCTATTTTCCTTCCATTTTTCTGAAAATCCTTAAAATATTAAAAAACCCTTAAAAAATACTAAATCTGGGAACCGTCCGATCTTTGGCCAAACCACTGCTGGGTTTCATAGATCAGGCCTCCCCCTCACTGAATCTATTGCAGCACTGATCAAATTCATGCTGGTTTGACTTAGATTTGAATTTTAGTCCGAAAATTGCATAGCGCCCCCGCTGAAAATTTGACCTGCTAGGGTTTTAACTTTTCCTGATTTCTAACTTCATAGACTGATAGATCAGGTCTCACACAGTCCAAATCACCCCCAACGCTGTCCAGATTCATGACAGTGTGACCGAGATCTAAGTTTTAGACTAAAACAACCCTAGCTCCATCATTGAAAAACTAGACCTTTCCGAAGTATACTATTTCCGAAATCTGACAGGCTAGGCTGATAGATCAGGTCCTGAGCACTCCAGATCATCCCTAACACTGAGCTAGATCCAGCCTGCTTGCCCTAGATTTGAATAAATCAGTTTTTCACCCTCTTAGCCTCAATCATCAACTTTGAATTTTTTAGGAATTGACTTTTTCCAATTTTCTCTGAACCAAGTGTGTAGATTAGCCCCTCATGGTCCCATTTCACCTTCAACGCTGAGCTGGTTGTTTGCTAGTGGCCTCATATCTACAGATCTGTCTCATCCAACCCTAGCGCTAGCCTTCCTTGACTGAATTCATGCCTTAACTGAGCCATCCGAACCAAAACACTTATCTGGGTCCACATATCAGGGTCTACCCTAGGTGGATTCACCTCTACGCTGGGTGTACACTGACTCCATTGCCCAATGCAAGAAAGGAACTGATCTCCCATCCTTAGCGCTAGCCCTGAATTGACCTCTTCCCCTTGAAATTGGCTTTTCCTTGATGACTCAGACAATCACACCTGTTCACCTTTTCCATTGAGTCTGTCAGCCAGGTACTAGATAGTCTTGAGTATTTTCTTGTCGATCCTGCATCGGTTATGTTTCCCAAGGCAGAGATCATCTTCTTTAGTTGCTAGTACCAAAACCCTAGATCTAACCATTTCCCCCAAAGGTCATCCAATTACTGCTTTGGATCAACCAATATACTGCTGAAGTCCTGATCCATCTACTGAATCCTACTGTAGATCTAGAGTTCCTGAACACCTTACACCTTACATACCTCAAAGTTTATTTTGATATGATCTGGTATATAGGTCTGATCTCTCTTATCGGGAGAAGATCTGGGTCTCCCCCATTATTGCCTTGGATTCGGACAACATAAAGCGAAGACTGCCTTGATTGGAGTGACAACCATATCTTTGGGATTCTAGGCAGTCTGGGTTCCACCTCCTTAGTTGCGTGTTTCTCTACCATCCATCCTGGATCCATCTTGCACAGGCAGCTACAAGGTTGGTGATAACATTTTGGCGCCGTTGCCGGGGAAGGTAGAGGCCTACCCTGGTTCGACATTTTTTCTCAAGCTATACTCCCGTTCTCTTTGCCAACATTTTGGCGCCGTTGCCGAGGAGATAGAGGCCTACCCTGGTTTGACATACCTCACCTTTCCCTATGACATATGTTTTATTGGTGAATTACTTGTGTGGTTCACCTGGCGACTCCACTGAGGACTATACCCAATGTATTAATCTTAAGTTTTGAGAAGCGAACCCATACCATAAATCATATTGAATTCAGATGTATTTTTGAAGCACATGAAGGAATTAACCAAAAACATGATTGAAACTACAAGCCAAATAAATGAAAGGGATAGATGGAGGTCAAACTACGAGTATGAGGATGATCTCGAGCATGACTATGGATATGAATGTAGTTATCGCAATATTTATGATACCCACCAACTTCCTCACCATGCAATAAAGATTTGCAAACCATCCCAAGTGGACATGTAAGTCAACATGAACCTAGAAGTCAGCCCCAGTCAAAGCATTATAGCCAAGTAACCAGAGCTGTTAAAAAACAAGAAAAACCGTCTCCTTTTGACTTTTCTGAAATATCGGGGGCACCTCATCCTATGCTAAACGATTACACCTAGAGGATGCCCCGATTCAATGGAAATAAAGATATATCTATTGAAAGTCATCTAGATATTCTGCGGGACTACATGGAATCTAAGGGTGCAAACAATGAAGATTTTTATATGCAAGCCTTAGGAGAATCCTTGCAAGGGGATGTTCAACTATGGTTTGATCATTTAGCACCAGGATCCATCACTAGGTGTGACATGTTCATAGATTTGTTAATTGATAGTTGGAGTAGGAACACTGATAAAATTTTAGAGTGTCAGTCTAGTAATGATTGTGTAGTTGATAATCAATATATCGACAATGTGCTTTCTCAATTGGACCATTCCTCTCCTGATATGTTCCAAATTATGAGCGTGCCTGCAATCCATAAGAATGTTACAGATTACTTCAGGAATAATGTTTCAAAACCTCATGTTGAAACTATGAGGGATATCAATAAAATCATATGAGATACTCTGCTATTATTACCTAAAGCAGTCACAGAGCAAATCCTGGATTTGATCAGTGGAAGGGAACCTAATCACCATCAAAAAGCATCCATAGTTGAGCCTTCCATTTGTGAGTCCATTAAAGAGCCTTTAGAAGAGGAACTCCATAGTCATTGCCCAATTGACGATAATTTGAATCAGTATGCAAGCCATCTGAATCTAGATTCAAACTTTGATGAAATCAATCAAACTTTCGATGAAAAGCAATCTTGTGGTCATATTGTGATTGAAGAGCATGCCTGTAAGAGTGATAGGAAAACTGAAACCGAACTTATTCATGTTTTTCCTTATCTAGAGCTTAAAGAAGAACAATCACATGATGATACGATTGTAAGTAAACTCTATCAAGAACATTGCAATGAGGATCCTTGCCCTGATAATATTGATAGAATTCTTCATCCGATCCTTAATCAGAATATGTTGGTTCAATGTGTGGATACTGACCTTGTTAGAAATCTGGAAATCACTCCTGGAATTAATTTAAATGTTTTTTCCTCTCATCAAATTCTGAGATCAATTATTCAAAGTCTGGGAGAAAATTTTCAATCCACCCTCCCGTCCCAACTCTTCAATTCTTCTTGTATGGGTTTGTCATTTAATCAAGTTGTTGCTTTCGAAATTTTGAATCAAAAGTTTAAGCATTATCACGTAAGTGGGGAAAATGCACTTCATGTCTCTTCTCAATCATCCGTAATCAATAAATTTTTTCAATTTGTAAATTTGTATTATGGATGGCTGGAGAAGGTGTATAAAGATCAATTTCATCTTTTCTCCATTTTTAAACAACAATTGGGCTTGATCTCATTCATAGTTTCATTACATTACAACTTGTCCCCATTTGATTCTCCCATTTCTTCTGGAGTGAATAGAATTGAAAGTCCTAGTAGGGTAGAGGAGAAAACAAAGAACTGTTTGGAGTGGGCGAGTCATGAATCATATTGTCTTCTTCCATCAAGAACAAACTTGCATACCTTTCATGATCCTGTCGATCTATTGGTGGAAGAAGTTTGCAATAGTCGATCTCATCCTTGGCATGATTTCCTTTCTCTTTATCCATATCTTTCTTCGATTGTTAAACAAGAAGTTATAATGGCTTCAACTTTCATTCACATTACTTACAAGCCATCGTTGATTTGTTGTATCATTAACTGTAAAGAAAGCTCAATAGATTTGTTCAGCAAGTGGTTACATTGGATTTATGATTTTACCTAACAGTTGTCTAAACTGGTTAAAGTAGGCTAGGTAGGATTAAATAAGCCTTTCCCGATAGTAGTGTAGAACTTTGCATTTTTGTTTGAAGCTCACCTTTGAAGCTCTTAGTGTAGTTTTTGATTTCTGCAAAATAAAAATCAAACTTTTATTGAAAGTTATGGTTGTAGATTATATATAATTTCTGCTTTTCAGTTTCATGCATCTTTATTTTCAGTATTTTATATATTATCCATATATCGTTCTGACGACCGGTCTGTGAGTTTGGTATACGTCTGGTCATGCTGCAGGTAGTCAGTGACATTGTTGGTAGCAGTTGCAGAGCTGGATGGATTGATCGAGTATGCAAAAAGCAAAGTACGAGGACCATAGATTATGTGGTTCTCAAGCGCTCTTTTTCAGCAAAGCACTTGTCCCAGCTGGAGCCAGATGTTATCACATATATAGTAGCCGGGCTACCATATTTTATTTTTTAGATACAATATATTTTTCAGCCAGATCTCTTACATATGCGATGTTGAGATAAACAGTTTTGACGGATCATTATTTTATCTGTGGACTATTGTACTCTCCCATGTTAGGACTAAGTCTCAAGACACTCAGATTTGAGGATTGATGTAGCCATTTAGTCATTTACAGAGCAATTATTGATGCCTAGATTTATATCAGTGCTTTCTCATTGGACAGATGATGTTTCAGATAGATTATGCGCATGATTATGACTCAGCATTTTATATTGTGTTGTGGTTATCATTGCTCTTGTACTCATCTTTGTGACATGTATTAACATGTGGTGTCATGATCTGGCGGTCATAATAATATGGACTTGGATGTATTTGTATTTATGTATTGATGTCCCTACTCTGACTTTGAAGTTCCTGATCTATACTCATTGGTTTTACCCTCCTTAAGAAGAATACAGGTAGTCATTCCCACCATTGTTTTGGCTTGCTAGTGTTGGCTTCATCATTCATTGTCTCCACCCATCCATTGCCTCCCAGTTTAGTTTTCAACCCTACTGACTTCTTGACTTATGGCATGGAGGACCTTTTTCCCCACTAGAACCTTTGTTGGACAAGCCTCCCTGTTTATATTGTGTCTCGGCTCTGAGTTTGTGACAGAACTTGCCTTTGGTGAGTTGGATTGTATGCCTAAATCATTCTGGTCGGTTGTCCCGATGTTTGACACTGTGTAGAACTCCCCCTGGTCAGTTGAGATGTTGTTGGCTAAAACTGAAAGCTCATGTACTACTTGTATTGGAAAATGTTATATATGCGCCCATAGAAAATGAAAATGCTAAACTGTGTTTCTTAACATATGTAAAGAGGGCAAGAGCAATGAAATACTAAAATACCCCTTGAAGGGTATACGAAAAGGTCCAAAAAAGCAATGGTTAAATATATGCTGACCTTATAAATTTGATTATGTCCTGGATGAAAGCTGCGATTAGCTGTGCTTTTAAGCACTGGTGAAGTCCCAAAAGGGTCATATAGGCCAAAAGGGCCATGGAAATAAAATTGATGATCCTGATGAAACTGGATCTAACTTGATGTAGTTATGATGCCTAAGTTGAATAAGCACTCTCTAAACAACTCAACCATTTGTGAGGCACTGCCATTCCTTGTGTTGTTGTTTGTCTGGCATTGGTTTTAGTGAGTTTTTTCTTTCCATATCTAAAGTGTCATGATGTTAAGTAGGAAGTCATCATTTGCCCAAGCCTTGTAAATTTCATCCTTCACCCGTCACTAGCAAATTGATTACAACTATGAAGTGAGTATAGCCCTGAAAGTCTAGTCTGAGTAATAATAAATAAAGCCCTATATATGTATTTAGTTGAAACACTGCCAGTGAAATGACTGCTACTTGTTGTGATTGTTGCTTAAATGAGTTGTAGAGCATGTCTTAGCCTTATAACACTTGCAACAGATGGATGATAGTCTGAGTTATATTATTGGTATCTGATCATTTACAGATGGTTATATTGTCTATTAGATATGGTTGATGATCAGGTAGAGACCTGGAAAGGGTATGAGTATACACCTTAGATGGATTTGGACTCTCTAATTCTAATGAGACAGTTTATTTTTAGTTTTGAGCACTTGCAGAAATGATCAGGCTCATTTTATCTTTCTGATGCAGTTTTGTTTCACAGGATGATGTGTCTAAGTAGAAAGATGTTTTATTTGGATCTTCTAGGGCGTTGTATGGACATAGGAGGTTCAGCCACTTGTTTGTACCATAGTACCCCCATTCTAGAGAGCTTGGTGGGCTCAATTTGACAATGTAGGCACCTTAGGAGGCTGTTTTTGCAGGTTCACATTTCTCGATGCAGATCAAAAAATGATTAAATGGCTATTGAAGAAATCGATTTGGGCTACTAAGGCAAGGAAATGACATGGGATGAGTCATGATGATGAGAGTGATGTCCTCCACACCTTCTCTAGTAGTTGCAGCATCTGATTGGGCCCACCCCTATGTTTTGGGCATTTTATATTATTTTCTGAAGCTTTTGGGAGGCTCACGATTTCCTCAAGGAGGCACAAAGTGAAAGAATTAAAATGTTATATTATTTTATTGTGTCATGGGGCTCCCATAGGGAGTTAGTTAACACTCCATGGACCCACCATGTGCTTCATTTATTTCTTGTTGAGTGGGGTACCCTCTTGTTGGGTGTTTTAGTCCACTTTGGTACTTTATGGTTATATTGATCCATGTATTGTATGTTGAGCTTATCTCAACCATTGATTAGAATATTTTATCTTTTAATCTTAGCCACTTGTTTTGAAAGTGGTTAGGATTCGGTTATTATTGTGGTTCTCTCATTTCTATTTAAAGGAGAGAGCTTCTCATTTGTAAGGGGTCTTTGGCTCTTGGATCTGAATAATAGAAAGATTTTTCCGTGAATATTTTCTAGATCTGCTTTGCATCTGATGTTCTCAAATGGTGATTGGATAGTCTTCTGCTTCCCAGCATTGTGGAAATTCATGTGAGATCTATATTTTTTTTCTATCATTGTCTTGTCTATAGGAGGGCATTTTGGCTAGAGCGTTTTCGCAGGGGGACCTCAACTCGGTCGGTTATTTTCATCTTGGATCAGGGGTTTTTCATTAGTGTCATTGTGATTTATGTCTACTTTTTACTTTTGTATAGCATTTGGTTTCTTTATCTTATCTTAGCAGATCTGATATTGTTGACGTTTTTTCATGCAGGGTAGGGGTGCATTGGTGGCTTGGGGCTTACATCCGTCATAGAAATCATGTGGATCTTCCAAAATTGATCGAGATAGCAAGGACCATCGCCGTTAAGACTTCTTTAAGCATTTCCAGGTACGATCCAACAGGTAATTCTCTTCTCTTCTCTTTAACAGATCTAAATCCATTGTACCTGTTTTCCTTCCATTTTTCTAAAAATCCTTAAAATATTAAAAGACCCTTAAAAAATACTAAATCCGGGAACCATCCAATCTTTGACCAAACCACCGCTGGGTTTCATAGATCGGGCCTCCCCCTCACTGAATCTACTGCAACGCTGGTCAAATTCCTGCTGGTTTGACCTAGATCTGAATTTTAATCTGAAAATTGCATAGCGCTCCCACTGAAAATTTGACCTACTAGGGTTTTGACTTTTCCTGATTTCTGACTTCATAGACTGATAGATCGGGTCTCACACAGTCCAAATCACCCCCAACGCTATCCAGATTCATGAGAATGTGACCTAGATCTGAGTTTTAGACTAAAACAACCCTATCGCCATCACTGAAAAACTGGACCTTTCCGGAGTTTACTGTTTCCAAAATCTGACAGGCTAAGCTGATAGATCAGGTCCTGAGCACTCCATATCACCTCTAACGCTGAGTTAGATCCAACCTGCTTGCCCTCGATTTGAAGAAATCAGTTTTTCACCCTCTCAGCCTCAATCATCGACTTTGACTTTTTTAGAATTTGACTTTTTCCAATTTTCTCTGAACCAAGTGTGTAGATTAGCCCCTCATGGTCCCATTTCACCTTCAACGCTGAGCTGGTTGTCTGCTGGTGGCCTCAGATCTACAGATCTGTCTCATCCAACCCTAGCGCTAGCCTTCCTTGACTGAATTCTTGCCTTAACTGAGCCATCCAAGCCAAAACACTTATCTGGGTCCACAGATCAGGGTTTACCCTAGGTGGGTTCACCTCAACGTTGGGTGTATACTGACTCTATTGCCTAATGCACGAAAGACACTGATCTCCCATCCTTAGCGCTAGCCCTGAATTGACATCTTCCCCTTGAAATTGGCTTTTCCTTGATGACTCAGACAATAACACCTGTTCACCTTTTCCATGGAGTTTGTCAGCTAGGTACTAGATAGTCCTGACTATTGTCCTGCCCATCCTGCCTCGGTTACGTTTCCCAAGGCAGAGATCATCTTCTTTAGTTGCTAGTACCAAAACCCTAGATCTAACCATTACCCCCAAAAGGTCATCTGATTACTACTTTGGATCAACCAATATACTGCTGAAGTCTTGATCCATCTACTGAATCCTACTATAAATCTAGAGTTCCTGAACACCTTACACCTTACATACCTCAAAGTTTATTTTGATCTAATATGGTGTATAGGTCTGATCTTTCTTATCGGGAGCAGGTCTGGGTCTCCCCCATTGTTGTCTTGGACTCAGACAACATAAAGCAAAAACGGCCTTGATTGACGTGACAACCATCTCTTTAGGAGTGTAAGCAGTCTGGGTTCTACCTCCTTAGTTGCGTGTTCCTCTACCATCCATCCTGGATCTATCTTGCATAGGCAGCTACAAGGTTGGTGATAACAAACTTCTTACTTATAAAGGAAGAATTTATATTCCAAATGTAGCAGATATAAGGAGAGTTGTTATGGATGAAATCCATCAGGCTCCATATTCTGGTCACCAAGATATCAGAAGACAATTGCTATAGCCAGAAAGCAATACTTTTGGCCAGGAATAAAAAAGGACATGGCTGAATATATTTCAAGGTGCATGAAGTGTTAGCAGGTAAAGGTTGAGCACCAACAGCGAGCAGGTATGTTGCAACCTTTGTCAGTTCCAGAATGGAAATGGGAAGTTATTTCCATGGATTTCATTACAGGATTGCCAATGACTTGGAGACAACATGATTCCATCATGGTTGTGGTAGACAAGTTGACAAACGCAACGCATTTCATATCGATTAAGTCTACGCATAAGACTGATGACATTACAAAGATATTCATGGAAGAGATTTTCAAATTGCATGGATTTCCTAAGGCAATAGTTTCTGACAGAGATGTCAAGTTCACTTCCAATTTCTGGAAGGAGTTGTTTGCGGATTTGGGTACAAAGTTGAACTTCAGCATTGCCTACCATCATCAGACTGATGGGCAGACAGAAAGATTTAATCAAGTGCTTGAAGACATGCTTCACATGTATGTGATGGACAAACCCACAAAGTGGGAAGATTACTTACACTTGGTAGAGTTTGCTTATAATAATGGACAACAAGCATCCTTGGGGATGAGTCTGTATGAAGCTTTGTATGGCAGAAGGTGTAGGACACCAGTGACTTGGGATAATCCAGTGAACACGGTTGTGCTTGGTTCAGAATTGCTCAAGGAGATGAAGCAGGAGGTTATAAAGATCAGACAGAATCTGAAAGCAGCCCAGGATAGACAAAAAATCTATGCAGATAAGCATAGGGTGAATAGAGAGTTCAGTATAGGGGATCATGTTTATCTCAGAGTGAGGGCAAAGAAGATTTCCTTGAAGCTTGGAAGTTGTGCCAAGCTGTCACCTAGATATTGTGGGTCGTTTGAAATGCTTGAAAAAATAGGGCCAGTTGCATATAGACTTGCATTGCCTACTAGCACTAGAGCTCATAATGTTTTTCATGTTTCTTTGCTTAAGAAATATGTACATGATCCTAACCATATGATAATTTGGGATGTGATTCAGGTGGAACCCGAGGGAGAGTTCCAAATCGAGCTAATGCGCATTCTCGACAGGAAGGTCACCATGCTTCGGAACCGAGCCATAGGGCAGGTAAAGGTGCAATGGGAGCACTACGGTCCTGAAGAGGCTACATGGGAGCTGAAGGATGCCATGTGGTTGGCACATCCATTTTTGTTCAATTTTGCGGAACACTGAGGCGGTACCAGTGTAACATTTTGTTCAATTTTGTAAAGCATTGAGGACAGTGCTATTGAAGGGGGAGGGGAATGTAACACCCCGATTTTGACCTCGTTTGCATTAAATGTATATGATGTATATATTGTAATTAATCATGGTGTGGAGTTAAAGGAAAAAAGTCCATTATCGATTTAACGTTTTATGTTTTGACGATTAAAATCGTTGCCGATGGTATTTCATGCTAGCCGACACATTATAATTTTTGGCATCATGTAATTATGCATTTTAATTAAAATACCCAAAACCAGCTATGTCAATGCAACCATAATAAAAAGGGCATGATTTTCCTAAGGAATAGGGAGGGGGAATTATTTAACTTTTGGGGTCAATGGAGAAAAGCCAAATGTCAAAGGGAGAACCCATCAAACCCTCAACTACCCATTTTGTCTTTTGTGCCCAATCATTTAATTCTTCCAAAATATGGTTGAGTTAGTTAATGCATGGGAATGGGGAAGAGTATGGCAGTTAGAAATTCGAATGGAATAAGTCATCATATTTTGGAAAACGTTTTTTTTTTTTTAATCTGACTTGTGGGGCAAGTAAATGCTTGGGAATGCATGCCCAAGCCGTTACTCACCCATTACTTCCATTTTCCTCACCCATTCACCTTCACGTTGGCTTCCTACATGCAACTGAAGTTTCCTGTGTGTTATCATCACGTTTTTGCTCATTTCCCTCATTTTTGTATGCCCAGAAATTCGTTTTGGCATTGTTCAGTACGTGGGCAAGGAAGATTTATGTTTTTATTGCATTTTCATGGATTCTTCCATGGCTGGGAACCGTTTTTATCTTGCTGAGTAGCCAAGAAGCTAGAAATCCGTTTTTGGGTTTCATAATAGTCGTTTTGGGCTCACGTATTGCCATAGATGTTTTCAGAAATCATAAACACGAATAGGGTTTTTGCAGAGGTCGATTTTGGCTATAGGAAGTCATTAAATGATTGTTGAGATCATATTTCTCTCATTGGTGTTATTGTTTCTCTGTAAATCCGTTTTTGAGTTTCCTGTCTGTAATTATTGCGTATCGATTTCATTTTTTTTGGCCACGTTAGGGCCAAAATGTCCCTGGGATTCAGGTTGTTGTTATTGGGTTGTTTTCACCTACCGTGGCAATTGATTTTGTGGCCGAACTGTTTTCCCAAACCCATAAGTTGTGTATATTGCTGTGTATGCAATTGGTCTTTGGACTAGGTAAGAGTGGAAAGGAGTCTGCTTGACAAACCTAGTGTTGTGCAAGAGCCTCATAGACAAATCTAGAGGAATGACTCTTTTCTCTACACTCCATGAATAACACTGGAAGGGAAGTCATGGCCCGAGGGACTGTGCAACATAGAAGGGAATGATTCCTTGTGTTGGATGTGTGTGGATGTCTTAGGAGTCAAGCTAGTTCTGGTGTAGGCACCCTTAGCTCTTTAGTTAGCCCACTAGCTTAGCAGACAGTGCTTCCATCTCTTGATAACCTGATAAACCCAACTTGTTGGTTTGGCTGAATTTTGTGGTATCCTTGGCTATGTATGAGCCTGCTTAGTTTTCTTTTCCTTGGGGAATCATGCTGAGCTCGGGGGTGGCGGTGTTGCTGAGAAATTAAGGAGCACACTGGCCTATGGTTGGGTGGAACGTTGCAGCGGCATCGCTGGTTGCGGGAAGCTTCATTCGAAGATAAGTATTATTGTGAATTTACCCATACAACTGTATTGTTTATATGAATTACGATGAACATGTTAAAATGTGTTGAATGCTTGAATTAAATGTAATTGCTTCCGCTGAATGTTAATTCTTTATGCATCTGTGTATGTCGGTTCAATGCATTTTATTTTTACGCTTTATGAGGCTAGTTTCCCAAATAGATAGTATATTGGTAGCGTCCTCTTCGCCAGTCAGAGGGTCGGGGACGTTACATACTTTTTAAGTGATGAATTAATTAAAGTGTCTAACTTTGAATTTTTTCAATGTTCCACCAAGTTTCTCAGACGTGGGAGCGGGGAAACGCACGTGGGGGACGTGTGGAGACCACCCCCAAATTTTAGGAAAATTCATGGGGGACATGGGGATGTTGGGGTTCCTATCATAGGAGGCCCCATCTCCAAAATTATTAAAAATGATATAAATCCCATCATTTTAACATAACAATGCCTCATCCCATCACTAGTAAATACTAAATTCATTAATGTGCAATATAAACACGATTATCGATATGATTTATCATATTTTAGTATTTGAGTTTGACATATTGGGATCCTATTCGAAGCACTTTGTTCCCCCTTCCTCTAGGCTCTAGCCTATTATCACAGATATATTGTAGTTGGGCTACCATGATGCAACATGTAGATTTTCTCTTTTCCTTTGAGCCAGACTTATTGATGGGGGTACAACATGGATCATTATTACAGCATGAGCCATTCAAAGCCTCTTTTTAGCAACGGATATAGAGTATTTCCTTCCCAGGACTGAGATCTCCTTGTCCTTTGACATGACTTCAGTGGTAACCTTGTTCATTCGAGCAGAGCAACATATATGGTACACATTTTACAAATGGGCATATCAGATAGAGACAGGTATATGGTGAGATCAGGTATATGGCTCTTTGGTAAGATTTTGCTCTATGATGTATACTAACACCTTGGACTTGTTGTGCTATGATGATTAATTATGGTGACCTATGCCTATATTATATGTATACTGATGCTTAAGCTTGTGTTGAGAATGATTAAAGAATATTATGTAGAAGACTATTGCTTATGCCATGCTTTACACAACTTTTAAATCTTAGTGCTTTGTTGGTTCCATGTATCACTTGTCCCCATCCATCCAGTTCATTCATAATTGATTTTCCTCCCATGACCTATGATTGACTAAGACCTATGAGATTGAAGATCATCTTCCCTACTTTGACCCCTATGCATGATGGATCCCATGTCGTTTTGTATCTCGGCTTTGAGTTGTGCAACAAAACTGGCCGAATCCTTGATCATTCTAGGTCAGGAGAAGCTGCTGGTGTTGGTTCTTGAGCTTATGTGAGTTGGATTTTGAAGTCTTGATCTCTTTGGTTGGTTGCCCCCGATGTTTGGTCATGACTGTGGATATTCCCCCTTGGTTGCTCGAAGAGTGTAAAGCTAAAACTTGGAGCAATATGTCTACCATCATTACGTGCATTATGTGTTATATGCTATATACTAAGAAATGCAAGCCCTCAAATAAAGTTGCAAACCGTGTTTATAGACACAACTCAAAAGGGCTATGAAATGAAATTGTGAAAAGCCCAAATAAATCAGGGAATAAATAAATGCTAAAGACTATTGGTCATTTTATTGAAATGTAATGAGTAATTGCTCACGGAGCCTACGGGTTTTGATGTGAGATGGAGTAAGGGACAACTAATTCTAAGTGTCCTCTATGATCTCTTCATTACAATCTCTTGTGCTCAACGCAAGGGTCCTAGAAAAGATCCTCATGGAACTTGATTGCTAGCTTGGATATGAGTTGTAGACATGTTGTTAAAGTTGAATGGACTCTTTTAAGATCAACTCATCCACTTGTGAGACACTACCATTCCCTATTGTTTTTCTGTCGCGCATATGTTATTGTGGTTGTGTGTACTTGTCATCATTTCAAGAGATCATATGGTCAAAATCAACTATAAGTCATTTCTCTTTTACCTTAGCCTTGTTTTCCACCTTCACCTAGCGCTAGCAAATTGTTTAAACTTTGTAAGCATGACATATACAAGAGACTTCCAGAGGATCAATGATTACTCAAAGACACAGGTATATCTTATTGATTGTTATTATTATTTATTATTGTCACCATGATTTTGAATGGCATAATTTAAGTTGGGTTTTAATATACAGCTTGGAGCAGTTCTTACCTTGGATGCATGCAGGTTCAACTCAGTTCCGTATCTCACTTTCAGTTTGGGTATTTTGACATGGTTAACCCAATTGACCAAGTCAAACACTGTTCCCAAGGTAGCGACTAAAAATTTGATAGTGCTTATATTTTCTCCAAACATGCCCGGGACCAATACTACGGTTTCATTTTTCAGAGTTTGACCCCAAATTTCATGATCAACGATTATTATCACTATATTATTGGTCAAATCATATTTTTTATTACAGATTGCAGTTATTATGGTTCTCCTAGGGCGCCACAGTGCTCTAGGGGGTATGAGTAGTTGACTACTTATACCATTCTACTATGTCTCTAGACACTCTAGTGCAGTCAGTTTGCCCCAGTTCTAAGCCTGAACAAAGTTATGATGATTATTATTATTTTCAGAGGATGTACCACTAAAAAATGAATTAGGAAATTGCTGAAGAAATCGATTTGGCTTGTGTGGTCAAGGAAATGGCAGGGGAATTTCTCTGGATAATTCATCATGGCTCTCCAGACATATTTGCATTAGTTTCAGTCAGTTTGATTTTTTTTGGTTCTCTTAGGGAGGATGTCCCCCATAGGGTGAAATTGGACAAAATGGCCAAAATAAAAGTGTGTAAATAAAGTTGTATCTTTAGAAATATGTATGGGGGGACCTTGTAATGACCCCCACATATCCCCTAAGTGTCAAACTTGCAAAAATAATGATTTATCATGTAAAAATGGGCGTTATGAGGTAATTCGCCCCCCTTAAATGTATTTGTCTAAGTTGATCCATGTAATGTAAACATAAAAGATGTCCATCGTCGATAATGTTTTAATCTCAATAGTTGGATTGATGTTGGTTAAAATGTGGACACACTCTCCATCTATTTAGGAGTTGTGATCCCCTTATTGTATCCCATCGGGAATTTTGGCTTTTGGCTTATTGGAATAGGGAAATTCTTTTGTGAGAAATACCTTTGTTCTTATGGATCGAATGTTAGCAATTGTGATTGAAATTATTTTTCCTTTGCAATGAAAGGTCTTTGGCAAGCATCTAGTATCATTTTTGTGGATTTATTTTTCGTTGCATGTAGAGAGACCGTTTGAGAGAGGCACATCATTTGGGGAAACCCACTGTTTGTTTATCTTCTCGATTTGTTCCGGATAAGGAGTGATTTTGTCTATGACATGTTATTTCTCTTATCATTTCTCTTTCGTTTGTAGTGGCTCAGTTTCTTGTTAATTTGATTGATATTTCCTTGGTTTGGCAGGAAGAGGGTCGCACCTGTCCACTTGGGCTTTTGAGAACGTGCTAGATTTTTGACAAAACTTTCATTTGATCTCTGTGGGAGTAATCCTCACCTTTTCGACATTTATCTACAATTTCTAGGTACATTTTCACAAGGTACGTTCCTCTATCTCCATTATTTCAATCCACTCGGTCTTAATAAAATTAAAACCATAGTCTTAAAACCCTCATCCTTTAGATTTGTAGGTTCTAGTTTGCAGCGAGCTTTGAAATTGAAAAAGCACTTCTTTAATAGTTTAAAACCCTCAGATTTGAATTTTCGTGATCATTATACTCCATTTACCCACCTAAAGCACCGACCTTACCCATAGAAGAGGGGCACCCTCATTGGGGAAGTGTCTAGTTTGAATTCTGCAAACTGGGTATTGCTAGAATCACTTTTATTTGTATTATCTTGCATCTAGCAATAAATTCTTGTTTCCGATTTTACTTAATTTCACCTAGTTAACCTCAGAATAGAACTTCATGCTTAAAAACCTAGGGTAATTTGGTGCTTTTCAATTGGGCACACATTTTCTCTTAGTAATTGTTTAAAACGTTAATGAACTAGTTTACTAAGAGATTTAATTAAGATACATTGGTTAATTCACTAATTTATATCATTTATAGGGTTATCTTGGTCATTGAGATGCCCCCTAGGCTTAGTATTTTCACTGAGTTTAAAAAGTCCGTATCCTTGATTGGTGTGACATATGCGTTTTTTCAGAAGTCTTGGATATTGTATTTCATGACTTTTGTTTCCTTTTCCCTCTGCCATCTTGGACAAGATGACCTTATGAGGCAACTACGAGATTCATGATAACATAGCCCTTGTCTCTACCTCAAATCTCGGAGTTTATCCTCCAAGGACATTAGTCAACACCCTAAAATTTTGATAACACCTCTTAATCCAATTTTTAAAATAAGGTAGAAAATTCAAAAAGTTTCCCATGTCTAATAAATTATTTTGCTTGAGTGAAGGGTACATTTTTATTGAGGTTGTGATAGAGTAATTCAACAATCAACACCACCAACATCAAGGTACATAGAAGGGTTGATTTGATTGATTAAATGCCAACCCCATACCCTCATGTTGCATTAGGGGAATTTTGAGGTAAAAAATGGGCCTCCAAACAAAAATTGTACTATCAAAATTCACTTTAAAAGAACCAATCACATTCTAGAGGATGACATCATATATAATAGTTGAGGTGGCATTGGTTAAGTTAAGGATGTTTATTGGTCAAATTGTAAATGGCGAGTGAAAACCCATAGTTAATTATATCAATGTTGTAAGTAAAATATTCATTATGAAAATAGTACTCATAGATTATTTTTGAATATAATATAAATGTACTAAAGTACTCTTGAAATACTGAAAAAAAAGTACTGTTTATATTTTAATATAAAATAAATTATAAATACCAAAAAACTAAATGTTTTATTTAAATGTAATTGCTTTTTTATATTTCAATATAAAATAAATTACAAATATAAAAAAAAGTAAATACTCTATTCAAAACTAAAATTATGTAATTATTTTTTTNTTATAAAAATAAAATATTATATTATAATAAATTTATATATATATATATTCTCATTGGTTGAATTTTAATATTAATATCTTTTTTATTTTTAAATTTGGGTATTATTCAAGGTTCATATTTTACCATTACCTTTTAATCTTTGAAACACCTATATCTATACCAACATAAATTAGACATGTAAATTCAAGTTACAAAATGAAATACACGCATAAAATATTAATGTAGCAATTTGAATGAACTATTACATCATAATAAGATATTATATTATTATAATTTTTATTATATATAATAATAATGTTTATTACATATAATCTCATTTGCTTAATATTAAATCAATTTTTTCGTGGTAGAAATTTATATACTATTCCTTCATCTCAATATTAACATTTTTTTAATTTTTTTTTAATAATGTTATTAATTATTGCATTAAAATTGACATATAAGATACATAATATATATCACAACAAACTATTAAAAATGAATTTACACGTGATTTTGAAGATGTATTAAAAAGATGAAAAATAAATTTAAAAAATGTTTATTTATTTATTTATAGTTTTATATTTATATTTTAAAATTTATTTTTATTTTATATATATAAGAAATAACAGTTTATTAATTTAAATTTAACTTTATGTTTAAAATTCAAAATTATAAATACATGGTTTATAAATATATTTTGAATATTAAATAAGTAACGTATGTTTCAAATTTCAAAAATAATATATTTTATTTTATGAATACATTACTTTATAAGTACATTCACCATATTATATTCAAAAGTAATTTATGTACTCAAAAGTACTTAACTTTTAGTCATATCAATCATATTATATTTAAAATTAATTTATGTACTCAAAAGTACTTTATTTTTAGTCATATCAAATATGATTTTTTTATTAGTTTTATTTTAAACATTTTTTGAATTTAACTTAACCATAGTTGCGTTGGTTATAGTGTAAGAGATGAGTTGTAAATATACGTTCCCCACAAAATGTCTAACTCATAATATTCTATTATATCTCTTATTAGACCCATTTTAGACCTCAAAATTCTCCTAATGATGTATTTGTAACTTCGGAAGATATTATGATGTATATTATCATTGTATGTTGTTGTAGCCCCACTGGGGATGTGTGTTACCTCTTTACGAGATGTCTAAACTGTGTCTAGACCTTGACGTACAACCTCCATTGTAAGTCAGGACAATAGTCCCTAATGTAACATCATGTAATATGTACTTGTAGTCTCTCTAGGAGAAGTGGGCCCCATGTGAGATGACATGTAGGCTCGAATGTTATATTTGGTCAGTGAATTGAAAGGGTATAAATAGGGAAGCGATCTCCCTCATTTATACACACCACACACACTCTTTAAGGCGCATGAGAGAGAGAGAGACAGTCAGAGGAGGAGAGAAAGATAGCTGCTCAACATTTCTTATTACTGCTTTTGATCATCTTACTATCCTGAAGAAGTTTGCGGGGTTTTCTCCTTTATGGTTTCCCTAATGAAAATCTTTGTGTCTTGTGTATCTTTTATATATCTTATGTATTTTGATGTACTTGTTATTCTTTCAGATAAAGATCTTAGATAATCTAATCAGATCTTAAGAAAAACTAACATGGTATCAGAGCCTCTCTGAAAGAAGGCACTGTGCAGCTGCAAGAACTAGGGTTTTCTAGTTGAAGGTGTTCTCTCCACATATCATCAAGCAATGAGGGCTAGGATAACTCTTCTCACTAGGATGCATCTGATGGTGATAGCAGTTTCTAAATCAGAGAAGTTTCATTGTGTAGCGAAAATACAACTACAATGGCAGCTAATGGAAATTAGGGTTTCATGCCTGCAAACCCTAGAAGACTGAATTTAGTCATTCTAGAACTTTCGCTATAACAAGAGATTGGAGAAGACTTAGAAGCCGAAACTTTTATAGGACGAAGAGAAATTCTTGTCGAACATTGTATAGAAGTTTCAGCCTCATATTCGCTATACTTTAGGAGATATGGTTTCTCCAAATCAGGGTTCCAGCCTCCTCCAGGCTCCAAAATATATTCATAAACATGTGACCTAGGGAGATTTGCTATATCTCAGGCTAAGAAGGTTCAAATGAAAGTTTGCAAGATTTTGTAGGTAGGGCATGGACTTTAGTTTTTGTGGTATGTTTTTCAGACCCAGAATGTGAAATAGTGACACGCAGCAGTCCGTACAAGTTCGCTATGTTGAATAGTTCCTAAAACAGTCACCTTGGTAAAATCAACATAAGTCCCACTTGGAGATACCATTTTTGCTCTAACCTATGGGGTTGGAAAGAAGACATATCAGGCTATCTCAGTGAGAAGTTTCAGATTGTAAGGATCCGAAACTTGGGATATACAACATAATCAATTTCAAACATTTATGCAGAAGAAATTGGAAAACTAGGGCTTACTGTTCCGGGAGCTTCCCACCACTCTTTTCAGAAAAGAATTACATTGGATAGCTATCTTTATGTTCAATTAGAAGTTTGAAAAATTAGGGTTTCTTTGACAAACCTTAAATCAGCCAGCTCTAGAACCAGGGCGGACACCTCAAATCGGTAAGATCTAAATTTTTGCTATTTACATTTGAGGTTCTCATTTCAAAATGACTAATCACACCCAACTTGATGACAAGCTTGGTGAAGCTGACAACTTCTGAGTATGGAAGTATAGGACCTCCGTGATCCTTGAAGAAAATGATTGGATTAGTATTTCAGTAAGGATAGAGCCAAGAGAATCATTGCAGATTCTATTAAAGATCATCTCATCCCACATGTGTCATCTTTGAAAACACCAAAAGGAAGTGTTTGATGCTATGACAAAGCAATCGAAGAAGAATAAGAGATTGTTATAACCACCTTGAATGGCCTCCCAAGATCATGGGATTCATTCATTCGAGGAATGTGTGCCAAAAGGAACTTGATTACCTTCAGCAGACTCTGGGAAGAGTGCACACAAGAAGAGGCTCGACTCATAACAAGAGAAAATAATATGGGAGCAACTAAAGATCAAGCTCTCATGATTCAAAGAAGATCCCTCAAGCGATGAGGAATATGAAGGACTCAACTCTTGAAGAACCTCTTATCCATCTTAGCATTTGGATACGAAATGATATAGTTGTGAATGAAGAAGATGATGAAGTTGAAGGCTCAAGGAGTCTACCCACCAAACAAATAAAGATAAGGATTTAATTGTCATTTCATGATATTGTTTGGTTGTGCATTTGCTTATATTCATGTGATGTGTTATGCATGAGTATTTGCATTTATACTACTGAATTGCACATGATGGGTAAGAAGTCAATGTTGTACAACATTCCATTGCTACTTATGTAGATTGAAACCTATTTGCTGGCATATTAGGAGTAGTACACACTTTTAATAACATTGGGGTGGAAAGAATCTAGAAGTTATTGTATGTGTATGGGATATGAGTGAATGTTGTAGCATTGGTTAAAATAGTTGCATGGCTATGTGACATATATTTGTCACTAATAATATGTTTTGGAAATTACGAGATGTTTCTAATCATGCAACTAAACTTGACTTGTAGATAATTCCAAAGAACAAGTAATGACATTTCAGAAGAGGAACTTGAAGCTTCCCGGGTAAGAGACACTGTGGCGAAAGAAAGAGCTCCAGAAGAATATAAAGAGAACGGTAGATCCACCTCGAGAGAAGAAGACCACCTTGGGCACGAGAAATCATCCAAGATGAAGAATAGTATGACAAGACTTCCATAGAAAGAAAGAGGCCTTTGACACACTCCAGTTATGTGACATTGTTGAGCGACATCATCGATGCAGAGCCTTCCAGCTATGAAGTAGGAAAGAAGAAAGGGAAGGAGACCATGATCAAAGAGTACCAGTTGATCAAGATGAATTATGTCTAAGATGCGGTGCCGAGACATGAAGGGAATTCTGTAGTGTCTTCTATATAGATCTAGCATGTAGTAGATGGCAACATCATGGGATACAAAGCAAGATTTTTAGCACGAGGATTCTCACAGAAAGAAGACACAGACTATGAAGAGACATTTGCACCAATGACGAGGTACAGTTTATTAGATCCATACATGCAGGTGTGCGATAGGAGATACACCAATTGACATCAAGACAACATTCTTGAATGGTGTAGTTGAGGAGGAAGTGTATGTAGAGTAGCCACTGGGAGTTAGAGACACATGACATACATACTCGTGTGTGCAGATTAAAGAAGGCCTTGTACAACACATACTGTTACATGAGCAACTTGAAGATCACCTAGAGTGATGAAGATCTTAACCTTTTTTACAAGGTTGAAGATGAAAGCTTATAGAGGATGACAAGCTCATAGATGGGTGCGAGAAGAACTTTTCAACAAAGATCAAGATAGAGGATATTGGTATCCAGTGACACTAGATGGATACATAGAAGATCAGTAGCAGAGGAAGCTACTTGTCACTCTAGTAAATAATGTTTCGATACATAGAGTATGAAAGGCAGAGGGAGAATGATGCTTCGCTTTAGAGGGAGTGACTATAGAAGATCCTCAAGTTCGACATGATGGCCCTAGGCTTTACTGAGAGTAAAGAGGATCCCAACCTTTGCTTCAAGGTTGAAGGCGGAAGAACAATGCTCCTCCTGCTATATGTTGATGACCTGTTACTGACAAGCGAAGAGAAACTCATTAAAGATTCAAAAAGTAAGCTTGTTGCCGAGTTCGATATGAAGGACTTGGGCATGATGCATTATTTTCTAGGTATGGAGGTGTGGCCGAGTACATATGGAGTCTTCCTTGGTCAAGGGAAGTATACAATAGAGATCCTAAAGAGATTTGAGATGATGGACTGCAAGGCAATAGCCACACCCATGGCATCAAACTTGAAGCTACTTTGCGATGCTTCATCAATGTTTGTTGATGCCACAGAATATCATCAGATGATTGGATCATTGATGTACCTGACAAACACGAAACCTAACATATGTTTTGCTGTGAACACATTGAGCCTGTTCTTGACGGATCTGAGACATGTTCACCTTATTGTCACAAAGCATATTCTGAGGTACCTGAAGGGTACAGTTGATTATGGGCTCAAGTATGATGTGAATCAGAAGATTAACCTAAAGGGTTATGTGGATTCATATTGGGTAGGTAGTGCCATTAATAGGAAGAGCACTTCGGGGCGTTGCTTCAGTATGGGATTAGGTGTGATGTCTTGGTTTAGCAGGAAGTAGTCTTGCGTGGCACTGAGTATAGCCGAAGCAGAGTATGTCGCAGCTTTTTCGGCTAGTTGTGAGGCAGTATGGCCGAGGAAGCTACTATCTAATTAGTTTGATATCTAGTTGGATGCTACTTGTATATATTGCGACAACCAGAGTTATGTGAAGTTGTCTGAGAACCTGGTGTTCCATGACAAGTCGAAGCACATCGAGATCAAGTATTACTATATCAAGGGTATGGTGCATAGAGGAGCAGTGAAGTTCCAGTATGTTGCGACGGACGAGCAAATAACTGATGTATTGACCAAGCCACTAGCCAGAGTGAAGTTTGAATACTTCAGAGAGAAGCTTGGTGTACTTTAGATCGAGGTTCCTTCCAAGGGGAAATGATGAGTCTGGAAGACGCAGATGCACATAGGATTTTTTGACATGGTGGTAGGTTAGTCCTCCCATGGTCGTTGATATAATTGCCGAGCTTTTTCGACCTGGTGGTAGCTTAGTCCTCCCATGGTCATTGATGTAATTGTCGAGGTTTTCGACATGGTGGGAGGTTAGTCCTCCCATGGTCGTTGATGTAATTGCTGAAGCTTTTTCGACATGGTGGTAGGTTAGTCCTCCCATGGTCGTTGATGTAATTGTTGAGCCTTTCTCGGATGGTGGTAGGTTGGTTCTCCCATGCCGGTGGATGTAAGTGTTGTGTTATGTGCATCTGGGCTATGCTCCGTGTGACGATGAGATGATATGAAGATGATGAGGTAACAATAGGGTACACAGGTTTTGCAGAGGCATATAATCAGTCTTAGGATGCTCCTTCAGGTTTTGCAGAGGCATATAATCAGTCCTGGGAGATCCTTCGGGTTTTGCAGAGGCGTATAATCAGTCCTAGGATTCTCCTTCAGGTTTTGCAGAGGCATATAATTAGTCTCGGGAGATCCTTCAGGTTTTGCAGAGGCATATAATCAGTCCTAGGATGCTCCTTCAGGTTTTGCAAAGGCATATAATCAGTCCTGGGATATTCTTTAGGTTTTGCAAGGCAATAAGTCCTGAGCTATACCTGCTTAATAATTTGAAGACTTACATGGAGGCTAGCCCTACATCTAGCATGAAAAAGGGCTGGCACTGTAGAAACTTTTGATGACATATAGTATGGTACAATGATCAAATTATAAGAAGATGATGGAAACAACTATGATGAAGACTCAATGACTCCGTGATGATGATGATGTGATGAAGACCTAACCAAATGTGTTGATGACCATGTAGAGAGAATACCTTCCTAGTTAAGAGGGAGTGTTGATGTATTTGTAACTTCGGAAGATATTCTGATGTATATTATGATTGTATGTTGTTGTACCTCCACTAGGGATGTGTGTTACTCCTTTACAGGATGTCTAAATTGTGTCTAGACCTTGAGGTACAACCTTCGTTGTAAGTCGGGGCAATAGTTCCCAATGTAACATGTAATATGTACTTGTAGTCTCTCTAGAAGTGGCCCCCATGTGAGATGACATGCAGGCTCGAATGTTATATTTGGTCAGTGACTTGAAAGGGTATAAATAGGGAAGCGATATCCCTCATTTATACACACCACACACACTCTCTAAGGTGCACGAGAGAGAGAGAGAGAGAGAGAGAGAGAGAGAGAGAGGAGGAGGAGAGAAAGATAGTTGTTGAACATTTATTATTACTGCTTTTGATCATCTTACTATTTTGAAGAAGTTTGCCGGGTTTTCTGATTTATGCTTTCCTCGATGAAAATCTTTTTGTCTTATGTATCTTTTATATCTTATGCATTTTGTTGTACTTATTATTCTTTCAGATAAAGATCCTAGATAATCTAATCAGATCTTAAGAAAAACTAACACCTCAAACATTATAGAGAAGTGGAAACGTTGCAATCCTAGAATCCTAAATACTTTTAAGCCTGTTAAATTTTTGAATGGGATATAAAATTCTAATTTTTGGATATGAAGTCCGATGAGGTCTAAACCACTCTCAAACATCCTAAAACAATTAATGGTATTGTTAAAAAATTAAGTAAAATTATAGAAATGAAAGATAAGGAGAATCCCACATTTAATTTAAAGTTTAATATTACCAGTTAATGTTAGATAACCCAACAAATACCAACGTCTGAAATTCAGACTTACTAAATTAGAAATCAGGTTCTAACATATAGTATGGATTTTTGTTTTTTACAAAATAAAAAAATAAAAAATCAGGAGGGTGCGTATAGGCGTCTTGCTTTTCGGGAGGGGGCACCCAGATGTCCCCCTTTTTGTGAAACATCTCACCATTCCTTTCCCCATATTTTTGCAAATTGGGGATATGGGGAAATGTTTCCCTAGGCGTCCCCACGTCTCGAGGGCGTGAGGAGCAAGGGAGCACACCCTCGACCTTGGGGGATGCGTCCTTGTGTAACAATGGGGTTTTCTAAGGTTATAATGTGATTAATTTAAGTCAATGAAGAAATATAAATATTCACACTAATCAACCAAAGTACCAAAGCTTTTTACTTAGGATTAATTTAAAAATCACTTAAGAAGGGGGTGTTAGGAATGATTGAAGATTATTTTATGAGGATTATGGTTGAGGGACTCCTAGATGGAACTCCTTTGGGAATATGAAGACTTCTCGGATGTGAGACACTATATCATGATGAAATTATTGCACAAGGAGGATTTTAAAGAAGGGGATTTGATGGAAATTTTTATTGGGGTTATGATACGAGGAGGTGTATTGCAAAAATGACCAAGCTCTTTTGACTATGGTTTCACTTGACAATTACTGCTAGACAATAAGCTCCTAGATGCCATGGATCACCCCCTCAAAAGTTTAAACATAAATTTATTAAAAAAACATTTTTTTGAGGGGGGCACGCTCATTCTTCAAGCATAAAAATTGTTCTAATGGTCAAAGCGAAGTATGCGAGTGGTTGCTTATTTTACACAAAAAAATTTCAAAATGATTTTTACTTTTCTTTGACCATTAGAACACTATGGATTTTACTCTACTATGATTTCAACATTTTTTTACATAGAAAGTTTTCAAAATTGGGAGCCAATCCCATGATAGATTGTTATTACCCCAAGTTGGAGCCAGTTCTTATCCCTCATATTGTATTGTAGTGGGGATTTATCCCCTACTATGTACAAAAGCACCAACCCTAGACAATGCAAGTCATATGGTAGAGTTCAACAATGATAAAAAGAAACAAAATAACAACAATAATAATATTTTTAGATTTTCAAATATATAATACTAACTAATGCATAACAAAAACAAAATATACATCTTTTTTGAAAGGTGGGCCACCGTAGTTGTCCTCAGAAATGGTTTCACAGCTCATACATATAGTGTCTGACATGTATATGGACGAGGTGGGCATACCCATGCTCGTAACAATGTCAAAAAATAAAATGGGGATCAAGGCTCAAATAATGAGAGCCGATCAATACATATACAGCTGATGATACATAATGGTGGCCTCAATGGGAGGCTAAATACATAATATGATCTAAAGAATTGATACATAAGAACAATGGCATTCTCATGGAATGCAATATCATAACAACTAATGCTCTGCTATATCTGGAGGTGTACATAATTGGATGGACTCAATGACTGAGAGTCAGAATCTCTGTGGTACAATATATAGCATTTAGTACTAGAGATACACAGAAGCATTACACTGGAGGCTTCTAAACATTGTCGCCAACGCAGCCCAAAAATCACAAGGGACATGAAATTGTATGGGTCCCATGAATAAACTCACCAATGTGCTAGAGTCAGGTGACAACCGGGGTCTTCAACTAAATAATGAACGGACCAGTACCCTATACGAATCTCAATGGTGCGATAGTGTACCTGAAGTCAAGCACGTCAGACACAACCAACCCGAAAGAAATTAATGGCTCCTTTCAAGTGGTCCAAGGAAATCATCAATGAGTTGGATGAAACTGGGATACAGGAACCTCTGGGTCTATCCTTTGGAATAGATGTGTTGATGTCGACAGAGGGAGACCTGCAACTAACAAGGCAATGATGTTTCCTTGATAGAAGTGCGAGGGGGATAACCAAAAAGATGTGGAACAATCAGGGTACTAACAACAGGGGTAGGGGAGTATAGGGGACTCAAAATTTCTTTGTTTAGAGTATGAAGGAAGGGATGACCTGGCAGCAAATGATACTCACTCATGGGAAAGGGATCATATCTGGGAAAATATGAAGATAACTGTAATGAAAAATACTTGGGGGAGTAACTGGAAAAGCGATATCCAGGGGATCCAAGGGAGACTCATCGTAGAGTACTATGAACAAAGGTGACCCAATGGGGGAAAGCTTCCATACTGTAAGATCATATGTGATGGCGCCTAAAGACACCATTTGGGCCTTCTTCATAGTTTAAGGAGCACGAAGAAGGGATAGAAGTATGATCAATATGATATTATCTCATGGATTTTTATCGAGCCCAAGATGGTAAATGCTCGATTATGTTTTCATGTTTAGAAACTCTGAAAATAGGGAGAAGACTCCAGTGTGGTCTCTTTTTTGTATGGTAGTCTCCTAAGTTCGAAAAAGGATAAAAGTGTACAAAGGAGAGCTCTCCCAACCTTTGGGGGAAGAGATACTTCTTTACCGTAGGTAGTCCAACCAGGCTGGAAAAGGTTAAACCTATACTGATTGGACGGTCATTCAAATACTTTTACGAGCATGAAAGAAACCAAGTTTGCTCGACAATATTTTCTTAATGAGAGGGATGGAAAAGAGCTTAAAGACAACTCATAATGAGTTTTTTTCGTAAGGTACGGTCCCAATGTACGACAAAGCATAAAATGATACAAAGGGAAACGTTCCTAGTTGGAATGTGTTAGGGTGGTCCTTTTCTTTTGATAGTCTACATAGTTCAAAAAATAATATAAACGAGGCCACATAGACACCCTTTTCAAATACTTTAACGAGCATGAAAGGAAGCAATCATGCTCGACGATATTTCCATTCTTTTAGGAGTTAGAAAATAACTTAACAAAAACTTTGTAATGGTTAATCAAGCAAGGAGGAAGTGTTCGATGATCCAAAAGAGCTTATGTTGTGAACATGGCTGATAGGAAGAACAGTGGAACACTTGATGGGGCCTCCTTGCGGGATGATGTATGGCAGTAAAATAAGGCCAATTTTGCAGTATGGATGGAGCAGATGGTTCGTGAACATGCTCGTACGTGTGTGGGGTGATTCGCGTGGTGGCACACAAATCTAGGTGACTTCGGGAAATGGCCCGAAAAGTCTAGGGGAGAGATCGAGACATGGGTCTCGTCAAAAGATAGAGGAAAGAAAACCAAACCCAGTGGTGCGGACATCGTCACCAATGGACAACGGATGACTCTGTGGTGCACGAAAGAAAAACTAGACGAAATGGAGGCCTATAAACAGGGGGGACCACATGACACTTGTCATTTTCACTGTGCAGTGCTGAGTTGGAGTGGAGGGCCCCATAACACAACTGTTGATTTTTTCTAATTGGACCAGTGGTTTTTCAATCTGTGACTTACAGGTAAGAGCTCTCATCAAACCCGTCTTTTTCAGTGGATTGGTTTATGGTTTTCCTCACTTTGGGGGCCTTGGTCGAGCCCGAAGGGTTCTCAGGTTTGGGTCGCACTTTTCAAAGGAAAAGGAGTGACCTAGGTCACTCTTATCAGGTAGACAGGTGTGACCCAAGTCACACTTGTTCAGTGGATAAGAGCGACCTAATCACACCTGTTCAACTTTGTTGAGTGACTTGGGTCACACAAAAAGGCCAGACAGGTGTGACCTAGCCTAGAATGAGGGTTTTTTGCATGAGTGGTTATGACAGGGACTGTATGTGTGTGAAGGATGTCTCGAGTCGCTTGGCGAGAGTGAGACATTAGGGACTTTTGAGGGGAGGTGAATGATGATCCGACGATACACGATACACTCACCCGATGTTGGTTATGGAAGTTCTTCCAAATCCCGTTGATGCGTTCAACAAAATAGTTATTGGACAAGATTGTGAGCTACTGGGACCGGGAGGCTGAGTGCTTCATGATCCAGGGTGAGCTTCTAGAGATCACCCTCTACGATGTTTACTTTTTGATTGGCCTCCCAGTAGTGGGCGTGATCGATGACACTACACCGAAGCTCCCACGGGGAGTGTCTATGGATGACCTTTGCGATAGGTATTTCTATGACTCAACATTTGTGCATACATCGTACATACTGATTTGCAACATCGAGAGACTAAAGACCCAAGCAGTGGCAGCCATGGTGTTGCACATACTAGGATCGACTGGGCCGTACAAGATCTCAGGCAGTCAGCTTCAGATGGTGGAGAGCGTGATGAGGGGAACCTACTATGGGTGGGCCCAAATGTACTTGATTATGGTTCAGTGTGGGCTGAACCATGCTAGCTCGATGAGAGGGGATTTCTGTTTCCCCTTGTTCTTGTACTCATTCTTCTTTGAGTGTCTTCCTACATTGCGAACGCATTTGGCGATGCATAAGGGGGGACCTCGCGAGCCTTGAATGAGGAGGTGGTGTGAGATGATGATTAGAGAGGGAGGCGGCTTGGTGGGCTGTTTATTCACACGGGAGCTCTTCACACAGTGGCAACAACTGCTTGTCCTTATAGAGGACTATCCGTATGCTGGGATGGATTAATGGGGAGACCCGAAGATGCCTTGACCTCCAGGGTAGGTATGGGGACCCGATGGTACATATACATGATGCTTTTTGTGGTTGCATTCATATATAGTTTACTGGCTTAGTGGTATCCAGATGATGTGTGTGATAGATATTGATGACATATTGTGTGCATGTGCAGAGGTGGGACCACGCCCTCTAGCAAGCTATCGACGGCGCAGCGGTAGGGTGGAGGGGTTAGATCCACCCGCTCACACACATAGGAGATGTCAGAGTGCTATACTGGACTCACTGTGGCTAGATGTGGAATGAATACTGGAGGGGGTCACCGATTCATGGTTAAAACAATGCAAAACAAAAAAAAAAACTATGACACAAGGGTACTCATGGTGAGCGACTTCAAGCATAGAACCTCTTGAGGTAGAGCCCATTGCGGGGATTCTTCAAGAGGTAGCTGTCAAAGTCAACGAGGAGATATGCCCCCTTTCCAAGACATTAATGGATGACATAACAGGCCCATACCACATGGAATAAAACTTCCCTTTCCCTAGATTATCATTTGCTTGGTCGTAGACAAGGACTAGGTCCCCCTCGCTGAAGGTGCGCGGGTGGACGTGGGAGTCATAATGGGACTTTGATTGAATTTTGGTTGCTTCGATAATTTGGACAACAACACAATGGTCCACATTGGTTTTTTCAAGGGTAAGTAGGTGTTGTTCTAGCAGTGAAGTATCAAGGAGAAGGCTGACGACAAGACGAAGCGACAAAATCTAGCATTCAATGGGAAGAACCGATTCCACACCATGGACTAAGTGAAATGGGGTAAAACTGGTGGGGGTTTTGGTTGATGTCCTATAATCCCAGAGGGCGGAAAAGAGAAAGTGGTGCCAGTTGGACTTGTGTTTGTCCACCATTCGTTGGACCATGGTTTTGAGGATCTTGTTGATAGCCTCAACTTGGCCATTGCCTTGGGGTAGTAAGAGGAGGAATACTGGTGTTCAAACTTCACCATGACAAAAAGATATTTCCAAACAATGTCTTCAAAATGAGAACCATGGTTTGAGACTAACTATTGGGGGACACCAAAATGAGTGATGACGTTGTTAAAAAAGAAACTTGCCATAGTTTCTTCCTTACAATTGAAAGTGGGCATGGCTTTGGCCCATTTGGTGAAGTAATCAATGACCACAATGATGTATTTATGACCATCGATCGAAGGAGGGTTACAGGTCATGAAGGCGATCGCCCATTTGCAGAAGAGACCGACTGTGATGATATGATGTAGCAATGCGGGAGGTGTCCGTGCTTTTGGAGCAAAGAGATGGCAATTGTGGCAATGTTTAACTGTATTGATGCAATCAACAAAAATGGTGGGTCAAAAATAACTAGCATGAAGGATCTTTTGGGAGGTGGCGAAACTAGAGAGGTGGCCACCATAGGTTCCACTATGACAGTCATTCAAGACTTGTTCAGCTTCATCATGGGTGAGTCAATGATGCAGGATAGTGTCCACACCACAATTGTACAAGACATCTTCGATAAGGAGATAGCGAGAAGCTTGGTGTCGTATGCGGCGATGATCTTCGCAGATCAAATGGGGCCCGAATTGTTGTGTGTGCAAATAAAGGAGGATGCCCCAGTACCATGGGTTTTCTGTGGAGTTGACGAATAAGGATTCATCAGGAAGGGTAATGGTAATAGGGGATGATGTAGACGACGAAGGGAAGTTTTCCATCAAAGAAGCTAATGCCAAAGCTTTCGTGCTTTTGGGCATGATGAATTCTAGTTCGTACTCTTGGAGAATGACAATCCACTTGGCAACATGGCTTTGAACAAGGCGACGACTCAAGAGATACCGCATGGGGTTGGAATCGACCACGACGTGCATACGACTCAAGAGGATGTAGTGATGTAGCTTCTGGAATGAAAAGACGATGGTGAGGGCCATCTTCTCTTCATGGGATTAACGTAAGGGTGGTTCAGAGAGCTTATGACTCACAAAATAGATCACATGCTCTTGGCGAGCATCATATTCTTGGACCAAGACTTGAACGATGGCATTTTCAGAAGCCAACACATAGAGGATGAACTCCTTATTGAAGTCGGGAGGAGACAACAATAGAGCGGAAGTCAGAGCTTGTTTCAATGTGTCAAAAGTGCCTTGTGCATGCTCATCCTAGACAAAAGGAATGTTGGTACGGAGCAGACGTAAGAACCCATGGACTTTCGTCGCATAGTTCGAAATAAAACGATGAAGGAAGTTGGCCTTGCCTTGAAGACTATGCAGTTGGCGCAAAGTACATAGGGGAGGAAGATTAAGAATGGATTGAACCTTCAGAGGATCCACAACAATCCCCTTGTGGGATACTATGAACCCTCATAAGTGATCGGCTGGGACACAAAACACACACTTAAGGGGGTTCAAGCGAACGTTATATTTGTGACATCGCAGGAAGACTTGACGTAAGTCATCCAAATGTTGTGAATGCTTCCGAGATCGATTCGTGAGGTTGTCTAAATAGACCAACATAATATGAATGAGGTCATGGAAACAATAAGTCATGGCCTGCTGAAAAGTGGCTCCAACATTTTTAAGGCCAAATAACATGACACGATATGCAAAGGTTCCCAAGGGGGTGGTAAAAGTGGTTTTGTACTGATCCTCTTGGCGGATCTGAATTTGGTTATAATCAGAAAAACCATCCATGAAGGAAAAGACTTTGTGTCTGACACATGCATCAATGATTTGGTTAATGAACAAAGTGGGAAAGTTGTCTTTGGGACATGCTAAATTCAAGTCACTAAAGTCAGTATAGATGCGAATGGTACCTTGTTTTTTGTTGATGGGAACATGATTGGAAACCCAAGTGGTATAAACAATGGGGTATATGAAACCTGCTTTACGCAGTTTATCGATCTCAGCTTTGATGGATGGAGCCTTTGACATGTGAATGGGTCATTGATTTTGGAGAATGGGGGAAACATCAGGCCATGTGTTGATATGATGTTCGATGATAGATGGATCAAGCCCAGGCATCTCGGCATATGACCAAGCGAAAATTTCATGAAACTCCTAAAAAAGTGCTTTGTATGAAGTGACTTCTTTAGGGGAGCAAGACACTCCAAGTGTAATATCTTCAACTGGTCCGGGTGTGGTTAATATATTGACCTTGATGGTTGGTGAAATGTTTGCCATGTTACCCTCTTCAAAGGTGTCAGGTGCCGGAATCAAGTTTTTAAACCAGTCGACACTTCCACGGATGAAGAAGGTTCATTGAGGATGAAAAAGGAGTGATGGTGCATATCATCCCAAGGATACTAAGGAGTCAAAAGTGCTTCAAGGATTTCCTCATCATTGTGAAAGCAACGCGCGGATAGATCAGATGGATCTTCCACGACTGAGGAGGGGGAAGGACTACTAAAGCTGGAGATCGTGTAAATGACGTTGGTGGTGTCCGAGGAAGAATCTAGAGGATGGATCTCCTCTAGGACCATAATGCTAGACTCGCGGGAGTGCGTGCAAAGGTCACTAAGGAGCGACATGTATTCAGGAAAGTTTGGGAAATGGTGGGAATAATGACCATATAGGCCGCAAACTGCACATGGATGGTGGGTTCGCAACAACGTGTTCTTCACTGCAGGTATGTTTGGTACATTGACAACTGGAGTGTCATCGGTCTCGACTACAATGCTCATGTGGGTGTGAAGGATAGGAAAATAAGGACAATTTTGTGTTGCATGGGCTTGGACATTGCATAAAAAACATGTAGGAGGAGGATGTGCTTTGGGCGTCTTGCCCCTAGTCTTCTTGGGAGGAGGGGGGGCAGGGGAAGCGACAATAGCATTCATTGGTGTACTAGGAGGTGGGTGCGACATTGTATCAATCGGTTGGATGAGAGTCAACACAATCTAGGGAGTCGGGGGTGGGGTAAGTGGATCGAGGTAACACACAGGAATACCCAGAGTGAAACCAGGTAGGTTGAAAGTAGCCATGATGAGCTTACTCATGATGCTAAATGGTGGAAAGAGGAAGGGAATCATGTGGACAGGGAATGAACCCCAATAATTCCTCAAGGTCTACAGTTGAGGTTGTGACTGACATTTCAAGGAGGTCGAAACACTACCATATGTGATAGTGCACAGATCTGATATATCTGTCGATGAAGGAGGAGGTGGTAAGGACAAAAAGGTGTCCGTCATAGGAGTGCTGACAAATCATCTCGGGCCAACGTCTGAAAAGGATGGAATGGACATGTTGTTGATGGTAGTGTCAATAGTTGGAAGGACGTGTTTCGGTGTGGCCGGTCCCTTGGGGTCATAATACGTCAGCTGGTCGATGGTCACGATCTTTCCATCATGGGGAAACATTAAGAGTCGAAAGACGGTAGATGTAACGACCCACATTGCATACATATAACTACATCCTAGGAGGAGGTTGTAATCGATCTGGGAATTGACAACCTCAATGTCAATCAACATTGTTTTTTCGGCTAACTCAACGGGGACATTCATGAGGATGCCCTGGGGTTGAGTCGCACGACCAACATAGGTGCGCAGGGTAGTGGTGGAAAGTTGAATGGTGGGAAATCCAAGTTTCTGCCAAATGAAGGTTGACATAACACAGGTGGATGCTCCCTTATCAATGATGCATTGATGAATGGCCAAATTCCGAATTGTAACTGGAACTTGGAAGGCGACAGATGATGGCATCCAGGGTTCTCCTTGATCCAGGTCGAAGGTGATCAACCTAGAGTCAGAGGGATCGACGAAACCTAACGTGGATATCAAAGCTTTATGTTACGAAGGACAAGTTTTGAGCACTTCCAGAGAATACATGGCTGTGGGAGACTGGGCCAAGTTGTCAACAATATTGTAGTTGAGCACAGCTCTGGCAGTGGCATTGTTCGCAACGTGACGTAAAGGGAACCGCGAGACTTTTGCAGTCCCATCGATGGGGGGTCTCGGAAAATCCAAAGACATGTTAGGAGTGGTGGATTTAGATGTTGCAGATGGGTCAATAGTTTACGTGGTGGAACCATACTAGTTTCATCGAGTCTATAGGTTGACATCGGACGATAGCGTCATGATGTGATGGACACCAAGATCAATGGGTTGAGCCGCAAAGGTGGTTGCAGTGTTTTGCAGTTCCAAGGGTTGGGTTGCAACCATCCCTTGGTTTGGAAGGGGGATTTGGAGCACCATAGGTTGAGGACCTGGTGGTGTTGGGTTTGGTTGAGCCAGAGCATCCCCATTGGGGTCACGTTGGTTATCAGTTTGTAGTAACTGGTGGACTCGATTTAAGTGAGGATGCTGATGTGTGTAATGGTCATAAGTGTTACATATGGCACAAGGATGGTTAGTCTGCAACTGTGGGTTCTTCCTAGGTCGAGCAGGAGGTTAGGGATTCTGTGCAGGGGGGTCGGCACTGTTATTGTTCAAAGGGTTGGCTTGTTGACCACCTCCTTGAGTCTAGTTGTTACCCGAATTCCTACCTCTCTTATTCCTTCCCTTCCCTTGTTGGTTATTAGGAGTGGGTTGGTTAGGGAGGTTCTGATATGCATACACTTGTCATGTAGGAGCAGGAGGAGTCAGAGTAGGTTGCACATGTTGAGGATAATAGGCAGGAGTAGCTGGTGGTGCTGCAAAGCCAGTCGTCTAGCCATTACATGAGTGTGTTGAACAAGTCGGTGTATGGACGTGAGGAGCTGGTGGGAGGCACATAGGAAGGTGTGGCTTCAGAATGAGCTGTTACGCATGAAAAATCAAGGGTGAAACCTGGTTGGAAAACACTAGGGGTGTGACCAGAATGGGTGGCATCATAGGAGATGCCTAGTAAAAGTGAGGATGTTGGGTAATAGAGCCAATGACTCCATCAACAACATGAGATGCCCCCAGCGTATCTCAACGTGAGGAGCCAGTACGGGGAACATCGGGGATGATGGTATAGAAGTAACCTGATTGGGCGTATATAAGATCAAACTCTTGAGCCTTCAAGATGGCTTCCTCCTCATTTGGTGGGTGCTCAGATGCAATGTCCTTGGTGATGGGGGGAGTAAGGTTTTGAGGAACCAATCTAGGAAAATCCTATCATCCAGCTGGATCTTACATAGACTACGACGACAACGCCATTCATGGATATGATCTGCGATATGGGTAGCTGTGTTTTGTCTACAAGATAATAAGATTTCCACACCATCATCATAACAGACGGGTAACTGGAAGTATTAAAGGAACATAGAAGATAACGAGGAAAAGTCAGGGTAGGTGGCATGAGGAAGTTCGATATACCACCTGGTCGCACCACTGGTGAGTGTGCGTTGGAATAACCTCAACTAGATGAAATCATCCACTATGTTGTTAGATGAACACCATAAGTGGAATGACATAATGTGATTTTGGGGATCCTCTCCTGCCTTACCCTCAAACCTAAGGGTGTATGAGGGAAGTTTGGTGGGCATAGGAGGCCATAGCGGGTTATGACGAATGGGGTCATTGGTCAACCGTGTCAAATCAGGAAGGTTGAGACTAGCCATATAAGGTAGACTAGAACTAAGAGTGGATTGGGAAGGGCCAGGAATGGTGCTAGAGGTGGCATGAATATAGTACCCATGTGTAATTGGGGGTGGGTAAGGTTGACTTCTCACAATAGGAATAGTCACTGGAATGGTAGGAATAGTCAGAATGGAAGTGGAAGGGACACTGCCCCCATGTATAAGTGGTGGAATGGTAGGCACCGTAGTGGCTGGAGTGGGGCCACCATTAGTGGGTAGTGGACCAACATTAGTATGTACAGTGGCAAGGGGCCCACTAGGACCAGGACCTGTCGGTCCAGTGGAAGGGATATTCGAATTGATGGGTGGTATGGACACAAGCCTGCTACTAACCACCCCCCTTGAAAGGGATCAGGATGTGCACTAGCCATGGGGCTAGATGGGGCGATGAACTAGGTGGGTTCAGACTGATATGAATTCGAATAAGACTCAGAGGCCGTATGTGGCTCTGAAGGTGGTGAACGATGTTGAATATGGATCCGACGGTGATGGTTCAAAGAACCGAACTGGGGGATGTGCCCCCTAAGCTTATGTGAGTAGCGTGGTGGAGCTATGATCACGTGATGGAGTGTTGTGTAATGAATGAACACTCAAGAGTATCAATCGCAGGCTCAAAAACCCAACTAGAACCAAGTGTGTAGAAGGAGAGCGTATAAATGGTGGCTTGCAGGCCAACAACAATCTCTAAAACCGAACTGCAACAACGGGTTACAACAAGGTGAGTCTATAACAAAGCAGCCAGAAATCCAACAAGCAGAACTACCTAGAAATAAAATGACGCACTAGTCTATGGGATAAAAGTGCAAGCAAACTCCTAACTACAAGCTAGAAGTCCCTCACTAATTGTATCCTCAGTAGGGTGATGAAATCCTAGTTAGACAATACGAAATGGAAGAATAATAGGCTAAGAGAATCCCACTACTGAGAAGGACCTCCAGCGAAAATAGCCCTAGAAAGCATGGCAACTAAGCTACCTCGTCCATGACACACCTGGTTGGTTTCCTGGTGCTTAAGCCCTTTGGCCCCCGATCCCCAGCTGGGTGGTGCAAGAAGGATTACGAAAGGTTAGCCTTCAGTGCAAGATGGAGTGCGGTATTCCACCTTGACTTCCAGAACCCCTTCTTTGCGGCTTACTCCTACAAAGAAAGGGGCCTCCCGACAGATTTGTCATGATTGTGTCAACAAGTACAAGAGGATTTTGGTCCCCTAATGGACAACAACTATGTCTCAATATTTGAGTGACAAAGGGGTGTTGTTTGGATGCTTATCCCCAAAGTCCTAACTTAGCTACAATATTGTTTTTGGCCCTCTAATGAGGTTACAATGTTGGTTGTATCAAGTTATTTTTGAGGCTAGCTTGGGGTCATGATCCAAGCATTTTTATCTTTAGAGTGTGATATTGTGCAAATGGTGTGTACAAACCCCATCAATCATACGACAAAGATGCAATGATCTCACTGTTGGGATGCAATAAAATAAAATGCAAATAAATAGTAGTAAATGACAGTAAATATCATGCAAATATCACAACTAATTCTTCCAGAATATAAAATAATCACAAGTAAATGAATGTCTAAGTAGCTTACCAAGGTGTAGGAAACACTCAAGGGGTCTCGACTACGAAGTTCGAGTCAAGAGGCTCACTTACAGGAAAAAGAGGACCTCAAAATACACCAATGGGATATAATGGATTAGATCTAGGCAAAAACTGGTTGGAAAGGGGTAAATCATAGACAGAGGGTCCGAAACAAGGATCTCAAGCACCGAAAAGGACTAAAAAACTGCAGGTCATACCTTTCGGTTGAACATGTACGATCGAGGTCGCACAAAACTGGGAAACAACTGCGATAAGGACAGAAAAATAGTCGATAGACTCGAGTCATGAAAAAAAGAGGATTAAGTGCGACATGTTGCACAAACCGAGTCACAGTAGCGACCGAGGTCGCTCTAGAAGCCGGGACAGGAGCGATCTAGATTTCTGAGCCAGGTCGCACTTATCGGGGAAAAAGGCATGATCTGGGTTGTGCTTATCGAGCAAAAAGGTGCGACTAGGTTGCATCTTTCAATCGAATAAGTGTGACTCGGCCCGAAATGGAATTTTTTGAAAAATGGTTGTTGGCTAGGGGCGGCGGGCAGGCACTAAGGAAACACTGTTTCAGATTGGCCGCGAGGGGGTCATATCTGTGACGGTTGAGGGCAGCAAACAAGAACAAACCAATAGAAAGAGCCACAAAAACAAAGATTCGTATGGATCGACCGAGTGGAGTCTCCAAAACTGTAGTGGGGATTTCTCCCCTACTACGTGCAAAAGAACCAACCCTAGACAATGCAGCTGATAGGGTAGAATTCAACAATGATAATAAGAAACAAAGTAACAACAACAATAATATTTTTGGATTTTCAAATATATAATACTAACTAATGCATAATAATAACAAAAGATACCTCTTTTCTGAAATGTGGGCCACCGTAGTCGTCCTCGGAAATGGTTCCACAACTCCACGTTTTGGGTCTTCGGTCTGTTCCATGAATAGTTGTGAAATGGGAGAATGGATCCAAATGGGTACGGAGTGAACTCAACGTACACCGGGGGAATGGTGTGACAAAGTATGGAAAGAATGGCAGAAAAGTGTATAGTGTGACTAAAAACAAATGGTCAAAAGTGTTTTGGGGGAGCCCTTCACAATGTATTTATAGGATGGTCCTAGGGTTTTTTGACCCATGGTATTTATCTATGGTTTTTTGACCCATTCTCTTTTTTAGGGGTTTTGACCCTTTTTTGAGGAGTGGGGATAAATCACAATAAATGCTCATTTTCCCTTCATTTATGGGAAATGAATAATGATGTTTTGGACCATATTTAGTGGAAATACAATTGTGAAGGTCAAAATGGAGGAAATAATGGTGGGAATATGATGTATAATTATGGTTTAGACCATAGAGATCTAGGTGGACAATTTTTTGTGTTAACATGTATGAGTATCACACATGTGGTTTCCTTTACATTACTTGTGAAATTTTCACAAAGATTGAGCTTGCAATTCTTCATGGCCAGGTATTTGGATGGGTAGGAGGTAAAATTGTGTTCTTTCTTGGAGGTGTTGCTTTTGAATGGTTGAATGGTGGCCATGATGGTTAACTAGGAGGGATGGTGTGATGTGTTCTCATGTCTTTAATGTGATACTGGTTATTGATGATGTTGAAGTTTTAGGATTTTTCAAATTTTAACCAAATTGTGCAACAATTCAAACCAAGTACTTAGAAGGATGAAGTAAACATATAGCAGTGACGATGCAACATAAAATTAAAAACATAATTTTCATCTCTTTCAACTTTAACACTTCCAAAGGTCCCTATGTTAAAGTTGAAGTATACAAGAACTATAAACAACAATAGTATCAATAAAATAAGCTAAAGATCAAGTTAAACACAAACTCATAAATGGCACTAGTTTAGAACTTCCTTATACTCAGATATCTTTTCATATCAGACCTTGTCTTTTGAAGACAAGTCGCTAAGGAACAGTGGACATAACTTAGAGAGAAAGATAGGTTGTAGTAGGGTAGGGTTAGACAAATACATACCTCAAGTTTATTAAACAAAAACAATTCAGAAAAGAGGATGAACATTTAAATCCTTGCAACAATAACTAATTATCTTTCAGACAATCATACATCAACCAATTTGTAGCACCTTTGAAATAAGCAGAAGCATCCTCAATCTATACACTAGCTTCCTCAAAACTGTGGCAACACACAAAGGCATCCTTAAGTAATCTTGACCTACTATAAGAAGCTAAAGGAAGGTCACAACAACCCAAAATGAATCACAATTTAGACTTAAGAGTCCACAAGGCTCACTTCCTAGATAAACAACCCAAGTAGGGTCATGATTCAGTCTAAACAACCCACAGAGGTCACGACCCAGTCCAAAGTAGCCCATAAAGGTCACTACCCTAGTTCTAGCAATGAACAAGAGTCACGTTTCAATCCAAACAACTCACAGAGGTCACAACCCAATTCAAGAAGCCTAAACAAAGTCTTGGCCCAACTCAAAGAGCACAACCAAGGTCACAACCCATTCCAAAGAGCAACAACAAGGTCATTGCCCAGTTCAGGAGCAACAAGAAAGGTCACGGGCCACTCCAAGAGCAGCAAGAAGGTCACGACCTGAACCAAGGAGACTCAAACAATCACGACCCAACCCAAGAGGGCTCAAATAGTCACAACATATTTTTAGCAGCCCAATAATGGTCACACCCAGGTTTAGAAGCCCACAAAAGATCACACCCAAGTTTAGCAAGCCATAGAAGATCACACCCAGATTTAGTAGCCCACAAAAGATCACGCCTAGATTTAACAGTCCAAGAAAGAGGTCAATCCCAACTCAAGGAAGGTCAAATAGGTCATGGAAATCCGTAATGGGTTGAGTAGAGGTCACAGTTTACTCATAACAGTAGCAACAACTTGGACAAAGAGGCAACAACACTAGCAGGATGAGGGAGAGGTGGCGGCTATTGATGTTTGAGGAAAATTGGAGAAGCTTGAAATTTAGAACTTTTATCAATAAATTTTAGTACATATGTATCTCATAAATTAACTAGATGTAAATCTCACAAATATATCAGCTCCATAAATCAGACATATAAATCAATCAACCATGAGAGACAAGATATACCCTCGGAAAACCCTCCAAACAAGGAGGATGAAAAACCCAACAATTCTTTGAGTATGATAGATAGATTTATAGAGAATGGTTTACAACACATAAACATATTGCTCAATAAGAGATAGCACCTCAACAATAGAGAAGAGAGATCCAATGTAACCTCACAAAAACAACAGTATGCAACCTTGTTGAACTTGTCATATGCCTAGCATATTAATAACTAACCAAACACCCTATCAATTAGAATGTAGCACATATGAGACTCAATAAACATACTGAGAGTACCACATAATGTATTCACAAGGAGGAGCTAACTAGAACTCCCTCCATGCAAACATTAGCACCCTTCCTTTCCTCAATTAACTTTAACTGAATGTTTATTGTTTCCAATTGAAAGTGAACTGACTTGAACTAAATGTTAACTTACTTGAACTAAATGAAAACTGACTTGAACTCAATCTTTGATTGCTGATCACTTAGTTAACATGACAAGTTAAGTGTTATCAGTGCTTTACTCTTAGTGCCATCCATGCACAATTTCTATTATTAACTTTTGCATGGATCTCATTAGTTAACTCATGCATGCTGATTGATGAACATTAAGCTCTTCTTTACTTAACAGATTACCTTCATTAATATTTCAATTGATGCTTTGACGGAGGCATTGATTGAGGAATTCGTATTTTACTAAAGCTTTATAACTTGAGTTGACTTAGACATTTGCATGGGCAATTCGATTTCTCTTTTTCTATGATTTATCTCATTATCATTAAATAATTGATATATGATCCATATGTGTATTATTTATACATCTTGTTATCACATATATAGTAACCGGGAAACCATATTCTATTTTTCAGATAAAGTACTTTTTTCAGCCAGATCTCTTACATATGAGATGTTGAGATAAGCAGTTTTGTGGGATTATTATTTTATTCGTGGACTATTGTACTCTCCCATGTCAGGACCGAGTCTCAGGACACTCAGATTTGAGGACTGATGTAGCCATTTAGTCATTTACAGAGCAGTTATTGATGCCCATATTTATATTAGTACTTTCTCATTGGACAGATGATGGTTCAGATGGATTATATGCATGATTATGACTCAACTTTTATTATATTGTGTTATGGCTATCATTGCTGTCATACTCATCTTTGTGACATGTATTAACATGTAGTGTCATGATCTGGCGGTCATAATTATATGGACTTGGATGTATTTTGTATTATGTATTGATGTCCCTACTTAGACTTGGAAGTTCTTGATCTATACTCATTGGTTTTACCCTCCTTAGGGAGAATAGAGGTAGTCATTTCCACCATTATTTTGGCTTGCTAGTGTTGGCTTCATCATTCACTCTCTCCACCCATCCATTACCTTCCAGTTTTTTTTAAACCTGACTTACTACTTGACTTGTGGCATGGAGGACCTTTCCCCACTAGAACCTTTGTTGGACAAACTTCGTTGTTCATATTGTGTCTCAACTCTGAGTTGGTGACAGAACTTGCCTTTGGTGAGTTGGATTGTATGCCTAAATCATTCTGGTCGGTTTTCCTGATGTTTGGCACTATGCAGAACTCTCCTTGGTCACTCGAGATGTTGTTGGCTAAAACTAAAAACTCATGTACTACTTGTATTGGAAATTTTTATATATGCGCCCATGGGAAATGAAAATGCTAAAACTGTGTTTCTTGACATATGTGAAAAAAGGGAAAGAGCAATGAAGTACTAAAATACCCCTTGAAGGGTATAAGAAAAGGTCCCAAAAGCAATGGTTAAATATATGCTATATCCAAATATTGCTAACCTTATAAATTTGAATATGTCCCGGATGAAATCTGCGATTAGTTATGCTTTTAAGCACTGGTGAAGTCCCAAAGGGGTCATATAGGACAAAAAAGCCATGAAAATAAAATTGATGGTCCTAATGAACTTGGATCAAACTTGATGTAGACATGATGCCTAAGTTGAATAAGCACTCTCTGAACAACTCAAACATTCGTGAGGCAGTGCCATTCCTTGTGTTTTTTTTTTCCGGCATGTGGTTATAGTGAGTATTCCCCTTCTATATCCAAAGTTTCATGATGTTAAGTAAGAAGTCATCCTTTGCCCTAGCCTTGTGAGCTTCAGCCTTCACCCTTCACTAGCAAATTGACTACAACTATGAAGTGAGTATAGTCCTGAAAGTCTAGTCTGAGCAATAATAAATAAAGCCCTATATATGTATTTGGTTGATGTACCGCCAGTGAAATGACTGCTACTTCTTGTGATTGTTGCTTAAATGATTTGTAGAGCATGTCTTAGCCTTATAACACTTGCAGAAGATGGATGATAGTCTGAGTTATATTATTGGTATCTGGTCATTTATAGATGATTATATTGTCTATTGGGTATGGTTGATGATCAGGTAGAGACCTGGAAAGGGTATGAGTATACACCCTGGATGGATTTGGACTCTTTGAATCTAATGAGACAGTTTATTTTCAGTTGCGGGAACTTGCAGAGATAGTTAGGCTCATTTTATTCTTCTGATGCGGTTTTGCTTCGTAGGATGATGTGTCTGAGCAGGGAGATTTTTTATTTGGATCTCCTAGGGTGCTATATGGGGCATAGGGGGTGCAATCACTTGATTGTACCATAGTACCCCATCCCAGAAAAATTA
>LPNX010499533.1:508923-670696 GCA_001517045.1 Pseudotsuga menziesii | reverse complement strand
CACCCAGAGGGAGTTAGTTAACACTCCATGTACCCACCATGTGCTTCATTTATTTCTTGTTGAGTGGGGTACCCTCTTTATGGGTGATCTAGTCCACTTTGGTAATTTATGGTTATATTGATCTATGTATTTTATGTTGAGCTCATCTCAACCATTGATTAGAACATTTTTATCTTTTAATTTTAGCCACTCGTTTTGAAAGTGGTTAGGATTTTGGTTCTCTCATTTCTATTTAATGGAGAGAACTTCTCATTTGTAAATGGTGTTTGGCTCTTGGATGTGATTAATAGAAAGATTTTTTTGTGGATATTTTCTGAATTTGCATTGCATCTGATGTTTTTCGGTGGTGATTGGAAAATATCTTGCTTCCTAGCATTCATAATATTTTGTGAGATCTACACCTTTTTTTCAGGATCTTTGTCTTGTTTATAGGAGGGCATTTTTAGCTGGAGCGTTTTTGTAGGGGGACCTCAACTCGCTCGGATTGTTTTCGTCTTGTATCAGGGGGTTTTCATTAACTTCATTGTGATATATGATTACATCTTGTTTATTTTTTGCAGACCTAGCCTTTTTTTTCATGGTGCAACAAATCTGATAGTGTTGAAGTTTGTTTGTGTAGGATAGGGGGGTGCATTGGTCACTTGGAGCATAACGTTGGCCCTAGAACTCACTCAGATCTTCCAGAATTGATCGAGATAGCGGGGATCATCACCATCAAGGAATCTACAAGCATTTTCAGGTAAAATCTAACAGGTAAGTCTCTTCTCTTTCATATCTCAATCCATTATACCCGCTTTTCTTCAATTTTATGAAAAACTCATAAATTTTAAAAAAATAAAAAAATATTTAATCGAGGAACTGCTTGATCTTTGAACAAACCATTTATGGGTTTTGTAGATTGGGCATCCCCTCACTAAATCATCCTCAACGCTATCCAAATTGTGACTGGTTTGCCCTAGATTTGACTTTCTGACTGCTCAAACCCCAACGCCCCCACTGAAATTTTGACTTTTTCTAGAAAATAATTACATGGCTTTGTAAATCAGGTCTCCCTCATTCCAGAACACCCCCAACACTGAGCTAGTTCCTACCAGGTAGCCCTAGATCTGAAAAACCGACTTTCAGCATCCTAACTTCCCTCATCAGATTTTGACTTTTCCAAATATGATTTTTCCTGAAATATTCTGACTTGGGTTTGTAGATGAGACCATCCTGATCTCATATCCACTCGAACGTTGAGCTGATAATCTCCTGGTTGCCCTAGATCTGCAGATCTGCCTCTCCAAACCCTAGCGCTAGCCCTCCTTCTGTTGGTTTCCCTGTAACCTGAATCTCCTCGGCCAAATACCTTTATGAGTGCATAGATCAGGGCATATCCCAGGTGGGCTCACTTAAACGATGTGTTGATACTGACTCCATTACCCAAGGTTGAACAGGCACTGATCTCCAAGCATAGTGCTAGCCCTATTTTGATCTCTTTCCCCCGAAAGTTGATCGCTCCTTGATAACTCAAGTAACCTGGCATTTTCATATCTCTCACTGAGTCTATCTCTTTGGTACTCGATAGTCCCAACTTTGTCCTTACTCACCCTGTCTCAATTACGTTTCCTAAGACAACGGTTATCTTCATTAGTTGCTAGTACCTCAACCCTAATCTAGTATTACCCCTATAGGTCATTTTGGATCAACCCTCATATGAATGAAGCCATCATCCAAAGCTGAAGTCCACTTAGTATTATCATCCATAGATCTAGAGTTTCCAATTACCTTACACCTTACGTACCTCAAGCCATACTTGATCTGATTTGATGTTTAGGTCTGATCTCTCTTGTTGGGAGTAGATCTGGGTCTCCCTTGTTGTTGTCTTGGACTTAGATAACATAAAGCAAAGAATTCCTTGATTGGCGGGAAAACCATCCATTTGGGAATCTAGGCAGCCTCGGCTCCACCTCCTTAGTTGCTTGTCCCTCTACCATCCATCCTGGATCCACCATACATAGGAAACTACAAGGTTGGTGACAACACATCTCATCATATCATACTCAGAAGAATTATTCCATACATGTTGATGATCATATATATTACCCCGGACCATATAGTCATATCCTTAAGTAATTCACTCTAGGGGTAGCTAAGCCCTAAAGGAGACTTATATCAATCAGTGACCATGACTAACAATATATTACATAGTATTTCCACTTTACCAAGTAAAGTTTTCCACCTTAGTAAATAAGGATATTGGTAGGAATTGATATTAGTCATAAGTCTATAGTCTTGATATTACTCACAAGTCTCAACTTGATATTACTCACAAGATCATCTCCATAACTGGAGGTCCATCTCATAGGGTACCTTCTATGAGAATATTTGACTAGATATTACTCACAAGTCTTTGAATTGATACAAACCACAAGTGAACAATACATGCATCACCACCTCAACCATATGAGGATACATAGAACTTGATATGACTCACAACTCTGACTTAATATTAATCACAAGTTTGGAGAATGGCTCTTGATGCTGTAGAATCAACATTCTCTACTTTACTAGGAATTTCTTTCCATACTAAGCTTATCTCGGAAGTATCTCAACTTCATACTAACAACAACTTGTTCACAAATTTGCAATCTGCTCTTCAGTTGCTATGTACTGAAATTTTTATTTTACATGACCATGAATTTGATGAAGTAAGACTTCATCTCAATGTGTTCTATCATAACACATAAAGTTTTTCAGAAAGCTTGACTATTAACACCTACTAACTATAGGCTCAATTCTTTCACCCTAGTAGGTAGCTTCCCAAGCTACACTACTCCTTAGCATGTAGTACTATCTACAAAACACCTTTTGCTTTTGTACTATTACTCTCTGACATACACCTTACTTTTGTAGTACTAGCCGCAATACACTCAACTTTTTTAGTACTAGTTGCAATACACATAGCTAATTTCAATCTATATAATAGGTCTACTATGTATTAAAATACAATAAAGAACATATTTTAATGTACCTTAAAGGTACTCAAACATATGCTTAGCAATAAGCATAAAATACAACAGGTCTGCTAGGTACTTTAGGAGACCAACCAACTACTTATTCAAAGTAACATCATCAGGATCTGATCCAGAATGTTATTTCTCTAAACTAGAAACTATGGATTTCATATCCATCATATACAACACATAAATTGTGTAATATCATACAAAAAGAAATTCTTATACTTTCTTTCAATCTTTAACATTTGTTGACTCCAAGAATCTTCTACCATATGAAGATGTTCTTAGTGAGCTTGCCATTTGTTTTCATGTTCTTTAAGGATTGATCACTTTCATGGTGTTTTCATATCACAGTCAAAAAGAAATTCTTATACTTTCTTTCAATCTTTAACATTTGTTGACTCCAAGAATCTTCTACCATATGAAGATGTTCTTAGTGAGCTTGCCATTTGTTTTCATGTTCTTTAAGGATTGATCACTTTCATGGTGTTTTCATATCACAGTACCCCACATAGCCAATTGTATGGCTATCTAACCTCTCCAAGAGGTTTAACTGTTCTCTGATAGTTCAGACTATAACTCTTATAGAGTATCCAATAGCCTCCAAGACTTTGACTATGTCTCTGCTCATGTGGATTCTCTCCACAAGGTATCACAACCCTTGGCTTCCTGAGTCATGTACCACGACTAATTAGTTTGGGGACTTTTAACTACTGCTTCCTATGAAGATACATCAATACTCCCTCTTCAACTAGAGGATTCTTTTTAGATTATATCAAGCTTGTTCTAGACAGAGGCTTGGTAAATATGATGGAAATTTCTCTCATCTGTGGATATGTATAGGAGTTACGCAACTCCTTTTTGCATCATGTATAAGATATAACTAACTAGGAACTTTGTAAAGTTTTACTACTTTACAATATGCTTTATCTGAGCAACATCTTTGATGTGATCTTTCTCAATCATTGTACTAGTAAGAATTCATATATCCGTGAAACTTACTTTCACTGACTGTGACATGTATGAATCCACATACTCTTGTACCAAGTGGGTCACAACACATGCTTTGTTGTACATGTCTATGTACTGACTGTAAAGCATATAACTGATCTTGGGATATGTATAGATATATCTAACATCTATGATATCCTACAAATCTGAACAAGAATCAGATTTACCTTTATGTGTATTATCATGGATTTACATTCCACTGTTCTTAAATCCTTTTAAGAACTCTACTGAACATTTTTTCTCAATAGAAGAAAAATCTTATCCAATGACTGTTAGTTTAACCAATTTCACTGGTTTTTTCAGGACCTAGCAAATCTAGCTTCTCCCTCTCAACATCTAGGATGTGAGAATCATAAATTTGAGTCCTCCATCACAAAGATGCATACTCCACTATATCTAACACATATATGAATATAATTAAGATAAATACATTCCCTTCAAGGGTCTTTACATTTCTCCAAATAGAATTAGGGCTTTTATTTTGTCTTTTTCCTAAGAAACATATGAACCTCTCAATCTGCGCTTTTTAGGATCAACCATCCGAATGAGTTTATGTCACTCTCTTCTTGTAGGCCAGGGCATATGTTTTTCCCTACAAGAAAAATTATTCAAATGATTAATAACATTACATAACCAAGAAATGTAATTACATGAAAAATTTCAACATACTGGTAATGGTTCACATAGTTATGTACATAGACTAAATCAATGATTTGGCATAACCCCATTCATATCTTATGTGATGTTTTGCAACCCTATATCAGTCCTATATCAGTTCAAAAATTCATTTTATATGAAGGAAATATGCAGCCCCATATTCATATCTCATGAAGCAAGCATGAAGCCCTCTATATGATATATTATGACCAATCATGCAGTCCTATGTTCACATGTCATGAAGCAAGCATGCGACCCAATATCTCATGTCTTATGAATGATATTCTCAGTCTTATATCAATCCTACACAAGTCATTAAATCAGTCCTATATCATATCACATAATGTGGACTCATGAGATCGATAATATGTTAATAAAAGACAAACAATAATGTATATGCTCAACACAATTCCAAACCTTAGAATACATATATCTATATGACATTCATGAAACGTATTAAGAAACCTTTAGATCTGATTTATAAAATCATATAACAATCAAAATATAAAGTACTTATCTTTTATTGATTTGTATGGGTTCCCTCTTGATCTCTGCATCCTTGCAGAGAATACTAGAGTCCTTCTTTATTCACTTGAATGGAAGAGATTCATTGTAGTGAAATGATTTTTCCCTTTCTTCATTATTACAATGAGGACAATATTATCCTCTTTAGTGTACACAACCTTGCTTTGGATGCACCCCTCTTCTTGACTTGAGGCCTTCTTCTTGAAACGATTGGTGACTGTCTCAAAACAATCCCTTGGGTTCTTCAATAGAATGGTCGTGGACATGTGATTGTCCTTAACCGAATAAAAAAGGATATGATTGGAATTTGCTTGATTCTTCTTGAAGTTGATTCACCCTTCATTGGTGGTAGGGTCCTCTACCATAGTGGTCACGAATAAATCAAGATCATGCTCTTATATTCAACACCCTCTCTTTCCATGTGCTGAAGTTTGATGTGTCTTCAAGTCGATCTTCCCGTCGAATGAAGATTGGTTTCATGACTAAAGTATTTTGCTCAACACTTCAAGATTTACATAGGCTTATCTTGCTGCAAAAAACTAATCTCTTTCATGCCCTATGCTCTGATACTATGTTGATGTTTGAGCAAACTCAGAGAAGCTTGATCTTTAAAACATTTATCAATCACTTTTAGCACATATGTATCTCATAAATTAGCCACATATGAATATATACACAACATGTGAATATCATAAATATATCATCCACATGTAAATCTCAAAAATATATCAGCCACATAAATTAGCTCCATAAATCAGACATATAAATCAATCAACCATGAGAGACAAGATATACCTTGGGAAAACCCTCTAAACACGGAGGATGAAAACCCAACAATTATTTGAGTATGATAGATAGATTTGTAGAGAATGGTTTGCAACACATAAGAAGATTGCTTGATAAAAGATATCACCTCAGTAGTAGAGAAGAGAGATCCAATACAACCCTGCAAAAACAAATGTATGCAACTATGTTGAAATTTCCATATTCCTAGCATATTAATAACAAGCCAAAAACCTTATCATTCAAAAGGTAACACATAGAAGGATCAATAAACATACTGAGAGCACCACATAGTGCATTCACAAGGAGGAGCTAACTATAACTCCCTCCATGCAAACATTAGTGCCTTTCCTTTCCTTAATTAACTTTAACTGAATGTTCATTGTATTCAAGTAAAAGTGAACTGACTTGAACTCAATGATAACTGACTGTTGATCATTTAGTTAATAGGCTAACTTAAGTGTCATCAGTGCTTCACTCTTAGTGCCATCCATGCACAATTACTATTATTAACTTTTGCATGGATCTCATTAGTTAACTGATGCATGCTGATTGATGAATATTAAGCTCTTCTTTACTTAACTTATTACATTGATTAATAGTTCAAATGATCCTTTGACTGAGGAATTCATATTTTACTAGAGCTTTATAACTTGAGTCCACTCAGACATTTGCATGGGAAATCTGAATTCTTTTTTTGTATGCTTTATCTCATTATCATTAAATAATTAATGCATGGTCCATATATGTATTATTTATCCATCTTATCATATCATACTCAGAAGAATTATTCCATACATACTAATGATCATATATATTACTCCAAGCCATATAGTCATATGCTAAAGTAATTCACTCTAGGGGTAGCTAAGCCCTAATGAGACTTATAGCACTCAATGACCATGACTAACAATATATCACATAGTATTTGCACTTTACCAATTAAATTTTTTTACCTCAACAAACGTGGATATTGGTAGGACTTGATATTACTCACAAGTATACAATCTTGATATTACTCACAAGCTCATCTCCACAACTAGAGGTCCATCTCATAGGGTACCTTCTATGAGAATACTTGAATTGATATTACTCACAAGTCTTTGACTTGATACAAACCACAAGTCAACAATACATACATCACCACCTTAACCATATGAGGATACATGAATTGATATGACTCACAAGTATGACTTGTTATTACTCACAAGTTTGGAGAATGACTCCTGATGCTGTACAATCAACAACGACAGCTCAACATCAACAGTAAAACCCTAGACATCAAGTCAAGGAGCAACATCGAACCCTAGAGTAGGTATAGGACTATATCTTCAATTTTATCTCATCTAGACACACCTAAATGAGAGATTAGGACTTTATAATATTGACAAGCCTTTTAGAAGGGTCACCCAACTAACCCTATATTTTAGGATAGTTACCAATATAAGCATAAAATAATGTTATGTTGACTTAGGATATGGTACCAAAGGTTAAGACTTCATAACAAACATAACAAAAAAGAGTCAAAGCACCACACTAGGAGGGGGCACTAGCATAAGGTCCAATTAAGGGTCAACATAAGATCACAAGTCAACAAGAGGGGTCATAACAAAGTGGGAAACAAACACCTACACCCACAAGACCAAGTGTTGATGTATTTGTAACTTCATAAGATATTTTGATTATATTATCATTGTATGTTGTTGTACCCCCATTGGGGATGTGTGTTACCCCTTTACGAGATGTCTAAATTGTGTATAGACCTTGAGGTACAACTTCCATTGTAAGTTGGGGCAATAGTCCCCAGTGTAACATCATGTAATATGTAATTGTGGTCTCTCTAAGAGAAGTGCCCCCCCGGTGAGATGATATGTAGGCTCGAGTCTTATAATTGGTCAGTGACTTGAAAGGGTATAAATAGGGAGGCCGTCTCCCTCATTTATACACACCTCACACACTCTCTAAGGAGAATGAGAGAGAGATACAATCAGAGGAGGAGAGAAAGATAGCTGCTGAAAATTTCTTATTATTGCTTTTGACCATCTTACTATTTTGAAGAAGTTTGTGGGGTTATCTCCTTTATTGTTTCCCCAATGAAAATGTTTGTGTCTTATGTATATTTTATATCTTATGCATTTTGTTGTACTTGTTATTATTTTAGATAAAGATCCTAGATAATCTAAATAGTTCTTAAGAAAATCTAACATGGTATCAGAGCCTCTCTGAAAGAAGGCACTGTGCAGCTACGAGAACTAGGGATTCCTAGTTGAAGGTGTTCTCTCCACAGATCATCAAGCAAGGAGGGCTAGGATAACTCGCCTCACTAGGGTGCATCTATTGATGGTGTTAGTTTCTGAATCAGATAAATTTCATTGTATAGATGAAATATAGCTACAATGGCAACTAATGGAAATTAGGGTTTCATGCCTCAAAACCCTAGAAGACTAAATTTATTAATCCTATCACTTTTACTATAACGTAATATTGGAGAAGGATCATAAGTCAAAATTTTTATAGGATGAAGAGAAATTCGTGTTGTACACTGTGTAAAAGTTTCTGCCTCAGATTCACTATACTTTAGTAGATATTGTTCCTCCAAATCAGGGTTTTAGCTATTGATGTATTTGTAACTTCAGAATGTATTCATTTGCATATATATCATTGGTCCTCGATGCTCCTATCGGGAGAATCACTTGTATTTCTTTTTAACCCAATGTTCTTATAGGGAGAATTACTAAAAGTCATGAGGAATTCCCCTCCATTATAAGTCGGGTCATTAGTACCCTAATTGTGGTTACTCAAGCCTACATAACTGGGTTAGGATTACTCGAGACTACATAACTGAGTCAAATATTAAGTGAACGAAAGAATATAAATAGAGAGTGAGCCTCTCTTTTTGAGACACACACACACCCAACTATAGCGCATAGGTGAGAGAGAAGAAGCTCGCTCAAGTGAGAGAGAGAACAACTGTTGGACATCATCTTTATGTTTTCGAGTTTTACTGCTGCCATTGGTGCTCATTCTATCTTTGAGGAATTTGCGGGGTTTTATCCTTTATGGTTTCCTCGAGGAAAATTCTTTGTGTCTCTTATCTCTTGTGATTATTGTTGTGCATGTTATTCTCTCAGATAAGATCCTAACATCATATTGCTTAAATGATAAAAATATAACATGGTATCAGAGCTAACTTGAGAAGAAGACACTATGCATCTGTAGAAGCTAGGGATTCTTACCTTTTGGGTCTCTCTCCACAATCCATCAACAAAAGGAGGCTAGGTTAACTCTCCATTGAAGGACGCATATTTCTGTCGAAGTAGAATTTGATTACGGGCATTTTCAGTTTTTGTTGCGGAAAATTAGGGATTTTCGCAGAAGTGGAATTTTTGAGTGAGCCCATCACAGGATTTCTCTCCTCCTCAAAATCAAAATTTATAGATCAAGGTTGAAATTTTTGGCTGGGTAAAACTCTAGGAAAGTCAAACCCTAATTTGACCTCGGGCCTGAAAAACCCTAAAATACTAAAACTGGCAGTTTTGGTACATTCACTATATCTTGGGATTGAAGAAATCACAGGGGTCAAAATTTTCATAGGCCAAAGTTAAAATCTTGATGTACCCTGTGTAAACATTTCAGCCTCAGATTCATCATATTCTGGGAGATATGATTCCTCCAAATTAGGGTTCCATCCTCTTCTAGGATTGATCCCTAAACATGACACCTATGGAGAATTGCTATATCTCGGGCTACGAAGGTCCAAATGAAATTTATCAAGATGTTCTAGATAGGGCATGGAATTTCATTTATGTGGTAAAAATTTCAGACCCTGAAGTTGAAACAGGGGCACATGGCAGTCCGTACAAGTTTGCTATGCAGAACAGTCATGAACTAGGTCACTGTGGGAAAACTATAATAAGTCCCAATTGGTGGAACCAATTGTGATAAAAACTATGGTGTTGGAAAGAGGACTAATGAGGCTACCTCAATACAAATTTTTAGACATAGAGGAGTAGTAATTTCGGAGATACTGCAGAATCAGTATCATGAATTTCTGTAGAAGAAATTGGAAAACTAGGGCTTCATGTTTCGAGAGTTTCCCTCCATTGTTTTCAGAAAATTAGTACATTGAACAACTCGCCTTGAAGAGGTCTATCTTTCTATCCAATCAGAAGTTTGAAATTTCAAGTTTTGAAAATTAGGGTTTATTTGTCAAACCCTGGAGCAGCTAGATCTGGAACCAGGACAAACACATCAAATCAGTAAGATCTAATCTTTTGTTATTTACATTTGAGGTTCTCATTTCAAAATGACCTATCACACCATCTTGATGACAAGCTTGGTGAAGCTGAAAACTTCTGAGCATGGAAGTATAGGATTTCACTGGTTCTTGAATAAAATGAATTGGACACCTACACCAGTGGAGAGGTTCTAGTTCCAGAAGGAGATGAGGCTAAAGCCTTACACAAGAAGAACTTGGTCAAGGATAAGAGGATCATTGTTGATTCAATCAAGGATCACCTTATACCACAAGTGTCTTCCCTAAAGACACCTAAAGAGATGTTTGATTCCTTGACCAAGCTACTTTGAAGGAAAGAACATAAATCGAAAGATGACTTTGAGAAACCAATTGAAGAATGTAAAGATCCAGAATGCAGAGACCATACAGTCATGCTTTACAAAGGTCTCTCAAATCAAAAAACAACTTGAAGCAGTGGATGAAGAAGTAGAGAATGCAAAAAATGTGATAACCATCTTGAATGGCCACCCAGGATCAAGGGATTCATTCATTCGAGGAATGCGCTCCAGAAGGAATTGATTAACTTCAGTAGACTCTGGGAAGAGTGTACACAATATGAAGCTCGACTCATAATAAGAGAAAGAGAAGATGAGACCAACTAAAGATCAATCTCTCATGATTCAAAGAAGATCCCTCAAGCGATGAGAATACGAAGGACTCAACTCTTGAAGAACCTCTTATCCATATTAGCATTTGGATAAGAAATGATGTTGTTATGAATGAAAAAGATGATGAAGCTGAAGGCTCAAGATGAAGTCTACCCACAAAACAAATAAAGATAAGTATTCAATTATCATTTCATGATATTGTTTTGTTATGCATTTGTTTATATTCAATTGATGTATTATGCATGATAGAATGTTTGCATTAATGACAGTATACTACTAATATTCATGTGATGGGTAAGTAGCTGATGGTGCTATACAACTCTCCATTGCTACTTATCTAGAATGAAACCTCTTTGCTGACCTATTGGATTAGTGCACAATCTCAATGATGTCATGGTAGAGATTGAAGGCATCTAGAAAGTTTCCATGAGATATGGATGAATGTTGTATTGGATAAAATAGTTACATTATTATATCTTTATGCATAAGAATTTTTCATTATGAACATGCCTTATGAAATGTTTCTAACCATACAACTAATGCATTTCACTTGTAGGAAACATCTTGTACAATCACCTACAAGAAAAGAAGGACGTGACTTGTTCCGAAGAACAAATGACAATAGTTCAAGAAATAATCCAAGAATGAAGAATAATATGATGAATGCATTTATGTAACACTATTGAGAGACATCATTGATGCACAACCTTCCAGCTATGAAGAAGTAGCCAAGAAGGAGAATACCAGTTCAAGAAGAATGATGTCTAGGATGCAGTATCGAAACCTGAAGGGAAGTCCGTAATGTTTTCCATATGGATCTGGAAGATCCAACAGGCAGTAGATGGCAACATCATGGGATATAAGGAAAGATTCGTAGCACGAGGATTCTCACGGAAAGAAGGCATAGACTACGAAGAGACATTTGCAGCCACTAAAGTTAAGACACATGACAAGCAGACTCATGTGTACAAATTAAAGAAGGCCTTGTACGAGCTCAGATGGCACCCATGGGATAACACATACACGAGGATCTTGAAGATCACCTAGAGTGATGAAGATCTTAAGCTTTGCTACAAGGTTGAAGATGAAATCCTATAGAGGATGACAAGTTCACAGATGGGTGCGAGAAGAACTTTTGAAAAGGTTCAAGATAGAGGATCTTGGTATCCAGTGATCCTAGATGGATACATAGAATATTAGTAGCAGAGGAAGCTATTTGTCACTCTAGTACATAATGTTTCAATACATAGAGTACAAAATGGAGAGGGAGAATGATGCTCCACTTCAGAGGGAGTGATTGCAGAAGATCCTGAGGTTCGACATGGTATGACATGATGGACAGCTTATTGATGGCTTTAGGCTTTACTGAGAGTAAAGCGGATTCCAACCTTTACTTCAAGGTTGAAGGCGAAAGACCAGTGATGATCCTGCTATATGTCGATGACGTGTTCCTGACAGAAAAGAGGAACTCATTAAAATTGCAAGAAGGAGACTTGCTGTCGAGTTCGAGATGAAGGAATTGGATATGATGCACTACTTTCTAGGCATTGACATGTGGAAGAATGGAGATGGAATCTCCCTGGGACAAGGGAAGTATGTAGTAGGGATCCTGAAGAGGTTCGAGATGATGGACTGCAAAGCCATGACCACACCTATGGCATCGAACTTGAAGCTATTGAGTGATGCTTCACCAGAGAAGGTTGATGCCACGATGTATCATCAGATGTTTTATTCATTGCTATTCCTAACATATCTGAGACATGCTCACTTGGTTGCATAGCATGCAGTGAGGTACCTGAAGGGTACAATTGAGCATGATACGAATCAGAATATTAAACTAGAGGGTTATGTGGATTAATATTGGATAGGAAGTGCCATTGATAGGAATAGAACTTTGGGGTGCTGCTTCAGTATGGGATCAGGCGTGATCTCTTAGTTTAATAGGAAGCAATCTTGTGTGGCACTAAGTACAGCTGAAGCAGAGTATGTCACAGCTTGTTTGACTAGTTATGAGGAAGTGTGGCTAAGGAAGATACTATCTGATTTGTTTGATCTCCAGTTGGATGCTACTTGTATATATTGCGACAACCATAGTTGTGTGAAGTTGTCGAAAAACCCAGTGTTCCATGACAAGTCAAAGCATATCGAGATCAAATATCATTATATCAGGGATATGGTGTAGAGAGGAGCAGTGAAGCTCTAGTATGTTGCGATGAATGAGCAGACAGTTGATGTATTGACCAAGCCATTGACTAGAGTGAAGTTTGAGTACTTCAGGGAGAAGCTTGGTGTTCTCCAAATAGAGATTCCTTCCAAGAGGAAGTGATAAGTCTGTGTGCCTTTCTAACATGGTGGTAGGATTGGTTCCTCCCATGGTCAGATGTAAGTGCAGAGCCATTCTGACATGGTGGTAGGCTGGGCCTCCCATGGTCAGATGTAAGTGCAAAGCCTTTCTGACATGGTGGTAGGCTGGTCCTCCCAGGGTCAGATGTAACTATAGATCCATTCTAACATGGTGGTAGGCTAGGCCTCCCATGGTCAGATGTAAGTGCAGAGCCTTTTTGACTGGGTAAAATATAAGTGACGATCCTTTCCGACATGGTGGCAGGCTAGGCCTCCCATGGTCGGATGTGAGTGCTGATCCTTTCTCACATGGTGGCAGGTTGGGCCTGCTATGGTCAGATGTGAGTGCTGGGCCTTTTTGACATGGTGGCAGGATGGGCCTCCCATGGTTAGATATAACTGCTGGATGAGCCTTTTTGACATGGTGGCAGGCTGGGCCTCCCATGGTCAGATGTGAGTGCTGGGTCTTTTTAACATGGTGACAGGATGGGCCTCCCATGGTCAAATGTGAGTGCTGGGCGTGCCTTTCTGACATGGTGGTGGATGTGTTCCTCCCATGGTTAGATGTAAGTGTTGGGCGGGCCTTTCTGACTGGGTCAGATATAAGTGCTGAAGAAGATGAATACCTACCTGGAGGCTAGGTCTACAACCAGCATGAAAAGGGTTGGCTCTATAGAACTTCCTGTGACGAGTAGAATTGAGAGATAGCACCAATTGATCAAGATAGAAGAGCAGTGATGATCTAGCTTTGATGATGATTGAGTGATGATCCAACTTTGATGATGATCCAGAGAAGAATACTTGTACTGATGAATTGTGTCAAGATAATACCTTCCTAGTTAAGAGGGAGTGTTGATGTATTTGTAACTTCAGAATGTATTCATTTGTATATATTTTATTTCATTGGTCCTCGATGCTCCTATCAGGAGAATCACTTGTATTTATTTGTACCCCGATGTTCCTATCGAGAGAATTACTAAAAATCATGAGGAAGTCCCCTCCGTTGTAAGTCGGGTCATTAGTACCTTAGTTGTGGTTACTCGAGCCTACATAACTGAGTTAGGATTACTCGAGCCTACATAACCGAGTCAAATATTAAGTGAAAGAAAGAATATAAATAGAGAGTGAGCCTCTCTATTTGAGACACACACACACCCAGCTATAGCACATAGGTGAGAGAGAAGAATCTCTCTCAAGTGAGAGAGAGAACAACTGTTGGAGATCATCTTTATGTTTTCAGGTTTTACTACTGCCATTGGTGCTCATTCTATCTCTGAGGAAGTTGCGGGTTTTTCTCCTTTATGGTTTCCCCGAGGAAAATTCTTTGTGTCTCTTGTCTCTTATGATTATTACTGTGCATGTTATTCTCTCAGTCAAAATCTTAATATCATATTGCTTAAATGATAAAAATCTAACACCATCCTCCTCCAGAATATAGTCATAAACATGTGACGTAGGGAGATTTGCTATATCTCAGGCTAGGAAAGTCCAAACAAAATTTCACAAGATGTTGAAGGTAGGGTAGGAACTTTAGTTTTCATGGTATGCTTTTCAGACCCAGAATGTGAAACAGTGACATGTAGCAGTCTGTAAAAGTTTGCTATGTTGAATAGTCCCCAAAACATTCACCTTGGGAAAATTAGTAGAAGTCCCACTTGGAGAATCCAATTCTTCTCTAACCTGTGGGGTTGAAAAGAGGACATATGAAGCTATCTCATCGATAAGTTTTAGAATGTAAGGATTTGAACCTTTAAAAATACAATAGAATCAATATCAGTCATTTTTGCAGAAGAAATTGAAAAACTAGGGCTTCCTGTTCCGAGAGCTTCCCTCCATTGTTTTTAGAAAAGGAGTACATTGGACAACTCACCTTGAAGAGGCCCATATTTCTATCTAATCAGAAGTTTGAAATTCCAAGTTTTAAAAATTAGGGTTTCTCTAACAAACCCTAGATCAGCCAGCTCTAGAACCAGGACAGACACCTCAAATCGGTAAGATCTAAATTTTTTCTATTTACATTTGAGGTTCTCATTTCAAAATGACTAATCACACCCAGCTTGATGTCAAGCTTGGTGAAGCTTACAAATTCTGAGTATGGAAGTATAGGACCTCCGTGATCCTTGAATAAATTGACTCGGATCAATATTTTAGTAAGTTCTAAGAGCCATAGGGAGATGATGGTAAGGATAGAGCCAAGAGAATCATTGCAGATTCTATTAAAGATCATCTCATCCCTCATGTGCCATCCTTGAAGACACCAAAAGGAAGTGTTCGATGCTATGACGAAGCAATCAAAGAAGAAAAAGAAATTGTTATAACCACCTTGAATGGCCTCCCAAGATCATGGGATTCATTCATTCAAGGAATGTGTGCCAGAAGGAAGTGATTACCTTCAGGAGAATCTGGGAAGAGTGCACACAAGAAGAATATTGGCTCATAACAAGAGAAGAGAAGATAGGAAAAAATGAAGATCAAGCTCTCATGATTCAAAGAAGATCCCTCAAGTGATGATGAATATGAAGGACTCAATTCTTGAAAAACCTCTTATCCATCTTAGCATTTGGATAAGAAATTATGTTGTTGCGAATGAAGAAGATGATGAAGCTAAAGGCTCAAGAAGGACTCTACCCACGAAACAAATAAATATAAGTATTCAATTATCATTTCATGATATTGTTTAATTATACATTTGTTTATATTCAGTTGATGTTTGAGTAATTTTCATTCATACTACTGAATTGCACATAATGGGTAAGAAGTCAATAATGGTGTACAACATTCCATTACTACTTATCTAGATTGTAACCTCTTTGTTGACATATTAGGATTAGTACACACTCTTTATAACATTGGGGTAGAATGCATCTAGAAGTTACTGTATGTATACATGATATGGATGAATGTTGTAGCATTGGCTAAAATAGTTGCATGGCTATGTGACATATATTTGTCACTATTAATATGTTTTGGAAATTATGATATTTTTCTAATCATGCAACTGAAATTGACTTATAGATCATTACAAAGAACAAGTAACGACAGTTCAGAAGAGGAACCTAAAGCTTCCTGGGTCAAAAACACCATGACGAAAGAAAGAGCTTCAGAAGAATATAAAGAGAATGGTAGATCAACCTCAAGAGATGAAAAACACCTTGGGCACGGGAAATAATACAAGATGAAGAATAGTATGACGAGACTTCCAAAGAAAGCAAGAGGCCTCAGACGCACTCTAGTTATGTGACACTATTGAGAGACATCATTGATGCATAGCCTTCCAGCTATGAAGAAGTATACAAGAAGAAAGGGAAGGAGACTATGATCAAAGAGTACCAGTTCAACATGAATGATGTCTAGGATGTGGTGTCAAGACCTAAAGGGAAGTCTATAGTGTATTCCATATGGATCTACAAGATCTAGCATGCAGTAGATGGAAACATCGTGGGATACGAGGCAAGATTCGTAGCACGATGCTTCTCACAGAAAGAAGGCATAGACTATGAAGATACATTTGCATTAGTGACGATTCAAGTATACATAGAGCAACCACTGGGAGTTGAGACACATGACATGAAGACTCATGTGTGCAAATTAAATAAGGCCTTTAACGAGCTCAGAAGGCACCCATGGGATAGAACACACAGTTACATAAGGAGCTTGAATATCACCTAGAGTGATGAAGATATTAACCTTTTTTACAAGGTTGAAGATGAAAGCCTATAGAGGATGATAAACTCACAGATGGGTGCGAGAAGAATTTTTCAACAAAGTTCAAGATAGAGGATCTTGGTATGCAGTTACCCTAGATGGATACATAGAATATTAGTAGCATAGGAAGCTACTTGTCACTCCATTACAAAATGTTTCAATACATAGAGTACGAAAGGCAGAGGGAGAATGATGCTCCGCTTTAGAGGTAGTGACTACAGAAGATCCTGAGGTTTGACATGGTACAGAAGGATAGAAAACTTATTGATGGCTCTATACTTTACTGAGAGCAAAGCGGATTCCAACCTTTACTTCAAGGTTGAAGGTGAAAGACTAGTGATGCCCCTGTTATATGTCGATGACTTGTTCCTGATAGGAAAATATGAACTCATTAAAGATGCAAGAAGGAGACTTGCTGCCGAGTTCGATATGAAGGATTTGGGTATGATGCACTACTTTCTAGGCATGGATGTGTGGCAGAGTGTAGATGGAATCTCCCTTGGACAAGATAAGTATGCAGTGGATATCCTGAAGAGGTTCAGGATAATGGACTGCAAGGCCATGGCCACACCTATGGCATCTAACATGTAGCTATTGAGTGATGCTTTATCAGAGACGGTTGATGCCACGATGTATCTCCACATGTTTTGTTCATTGATGTGCTTGACGAATACAAGACTAGAAACATGCTTTGTTGTGAACCACTTAAGCCTATTCCTGATGGATATGAGACATTCTCACTTGGTTGCAAAGTATGCATTAAGGTACCTAAAGGGTACAGTTGAGTATGGGCTCAAGTATGATACGAATCAGAAGACTAACCTGCATGGTTATGTTGATTCAGATTGGTAGCGCCACTGAGAATAAGAGAACCTTGGGTTTCTTCTTCAGTTTGCGATCCAGTATGGGATACTGGTTTGGCTAGATATAGTCCTACATGGCGCTGAGTAGAGTCGAGGAAAAATATGTTTCTACTTTCTAACCTATTTGTGAGGTAGTATGTTTCTTTTTAAAGCTACTATTTGATTTGATTGATCCGACTTGCATTTTTGTATGATGCAGAGAGGAGCAATGGAGCTCCAGTATGTGATCTAGATTGAGATCTCTCGAAAGAGGGAGTGATGAGTTCTAGCATAGCCGATGAGACAGGTTGTATGAGCATAAAATCCTGGTGAAGCTCGTAGGTTTCTCAGACGTAATCAGTCCTATAGGTTGTCCTTGGATGTAATCAGTCCTGGCGAAGCTCGCAGGTTATCCTTGGACATAATCAGTCCTAATGCGATTCTATGCTAGAAATGGCTAGAGTTAAGTTTGAATAATTTAGAGAGAAGCTTGGTGTACTTCAGATTGAGGTTCCTTCCAAGGGGAAGTGATAAGTCTAGAAGACGCAGATACACATAAGCCTTTCCGACATGGTGGCAGGCTGGGCCTCCCATGGTTGTGATGTAAGTGCTGAGAGCCTTTCCGACATGGTGGCAAGACTGGCCTGCCATGGTCATTGATGTAAATGCTGAGAGCCTTTTCAACATGGTGGTAGGCTGGGCCTCCCATGGTCGTGATGTAAGTGCTAAGCCTTTCCGACATGGTGGCAGGCTGGGCATCCCATGGTCATTGATGTAAGTGCTGAGGGCCTTTCCGACATGGTGGCAGTCTGGACCTCCCATGGTCATTGATATAAGTGTTGTGTTATGTGTATCTGGGCTGTGCTCTGTGTGAAAATGAGATGATCTGAATATGATGAGGTAATAATAGGGTATACAAGTATTGCAAGGCATGTAACCAGTCCTGGGATGCTCCTTCAGGTTTTGCAGTGGCATATGATAAGTCCTGGGAGATCCTACAGGTTTTGCAAGAGGCATATAATAAGTCCTGAGATGTACCTACTCGATGTCTTTCTCACAGAGATGATGAAGACCTGGAAGATGGATAGCCCTACATCCAGCATGAAAAAGGGTTGGCATTGTAGATGAAACCCTGGCAGAGGACTAGGCCTACATCTAACATGAAAAAGGGCTGGAACTGTAGATAAGGACCGGGCAAAGCACTAGGCTTACATCCAACATGAAAAAGGGCTGGCACTGTAGATGAAGAAATGAAAAAGGACTAGGCCTACATTCAACATGAAAAAGGGTTGGAACTGTAGATGAAGACTTGGAAGAGGACTAGGACTAAATCCAACATGAAATAGGGCTGGACTGTAGAAACTTCTGATGACAGATAGTATGGGATGATGATCAAATTATAAGAAGATGATGGAAATAGTTATAATGAAGACTCTATGACTCCATGATGATAATGATGCATTGAAGACCTGACCAGATGTGTTGATGACTATGTAGAGAGAGAATACCTTCCTAGTTAAGAGGGATTGTTAATGTATTTGTAACTTTGTGAAATATTCTGATGTATATTATCATTGTATGTTGTTGTACCCCCACTGGGGATGTGTGTTACCCTTTTACGGGATGTCTAAATTGTGTCTATACCTTGAGGTACAACCTCCGTTGTAAGTCAGGGCAATAATCCCCACTGTAACATCATGTGTAACACCTCGATTTTGACCCCATTTGCATTAAATGTATATGATGTAAATATTATATGGAATCATGGCAAGGAGCTCAAGGCCAAGGCCTTGTCATTGATTAATGTTTGGTGTATAGGTGATCTTGGTTGATGCCTATGGTTCATGTGCTAAGTCAAGCATGTTTGTAAACACCATGTAATATGAAAAAACCCACAACCAACTATGTCAATGCAAAAAATAATGAGATGGGGGAATGATTTCCAAAGGATAGGGAGGGGGGAATGTTTAAACTTGAGCCATTGGGGAAAACCCATAAAAAATGTCAACTACCCTTTTCTTGTCTTTTTCCCCAACCATTTATTTCTGCCAGAATTTGGTTGAGGTAGTTATTACATGGAATGGGAAGAGTATGGGAAAAATTCGAATTGGGAAGAGCACCCATTTGTGAAGAACGTGTTTCGACTGCATGGGAAAGAAAACAACCAAAACGTATGCCATTCCCTCATGCGTTCATGTTTCATTTTCCATCACATTTTCTAGGGACGCTGCGGGGACGTTTTGATCATCCATCCTTCATTCACGGGGGGAACTAACGTAGCTGATGGTTCCTCTTCTCAGTCCTCCATCCTCTATTTTTCCCCAACACGTTTTTTCTTTTGTTTCTTTCCCCCATGGTTGGAGAATCGTTGTGGGAAATGCCCATCAGATTGAAGAGGGAATCACGATTTCGGAGTGGTTGTTGAGCCGTCTTCACCCATGTGAAGCTACTGAATGTTTTGTGAAGTCGATTTTTGTCATAGGGCTGTTGTTCCCCGATTTCCTTGTTGTTTTGGCTTCCATGATGTTTTCCTTCAATGCTAGAACTTATAATTGTTGTGTAGGCATTCTTCATTTGGTCTGAACGAGTTGGGTGTGAACAGAGGTCGTTTTTTCCTTTGGAAGGCCATCCAACATTTTTTGAACGATTTGGGTCACTTGGGTTGTTTTCCTCATTTGCCATATTTGATTTTGGGTTCCTAGGACATTTTGTCCATACCCAGAACTTCTGATTTGCTGTGTAGTGCATCCTTGTGTTGGCTTGGCTGAGTAAGTCCAAGAACCCATCTATTATTGGGATGACTGTGTTGGAATGTGATTATTGGTTTGACTGTGGGTGTATAGTCTCGTTGTGTGTGAGTCTGTGTCACCTAGATCCTTGTGGAAATCATGCCCAGCTCGGGGGTGGCAGTGATGCTGAGAGAATAAGGAGCACACTAGCCTATGGTTGGGTGAAACGTTGCAGTGACATAGCTGGTTGTGGGACAAGCTTCTGATAAAGATAAGTATTTCTTGTGTTTCAATCCCTGCCACTCTACTTGTTTATAAATGAATATGAATATGATGAATGCTTGAATGGAATGTATTTAATGCAGCTGTATATTTCATGAATGATGTATATGTGTATGTAATTTCATTTCAATGAATTTTCTAAGTTGTTATGGAGCTAGATCGACTGGATTTTTGATGGCCTGAATGCTCAAAATTAGTTTTAGACTTAGAAATTTTCATGAACAGATCGAATTGCCGTATATTTTCCTTTTGCAACTTCCTTTCCGCAACTTGCGGGATGCGGGATGCGGAAATGCTCTTTGCAGAAGTTTGGACTCCGCATTTTCCCTTCTGCAACTTGCGGTATGTGGGATGTGGGATGCGGAAATGCCGTTTGGCGAAATCTGCTTTCCGTAATTTCCCTTCTGTAATTTGTGGGATGCGGGATGCGGAAATGACTTATGGTAAATTTTTATTTCCGCAACTTCGATCTTCGCAACGACTGTTCTGCATGCGGGATGTGGGATGCGGGTTGCGAGAGTGAAATTTTGATATGTTTTCGATTCCGCAAGTGAAGCTCTCCACATTGTTTATTTTCTGCGGGATGTTTCTCTATCGTCAATTTGTCTGTGGATGCGAAATTGATAGAGACCATTGATTTTCATTTCGATGCTTCTCAGCCATTTGATATTTTTGTGATTTGGGGGAAGATAAAGAATCAATACACTGTTTGGATCAGAATGTTAACAGGAGGGAAATTCTTGATTATGTAGATCTAAAATAGGTTTAAGAAAAAAAGGAATGGGAATCATCAAATGCATGCATAATCCATTGAGTATAAGAGATGGGTAACTCAGGGAGAAGAAATGATTGTGTTTCCTCCTCCAAGGTAGGAGGGGACGTGATAGTGTGGTATCAGAGCATGAATGGGGAGGAGTGTTTCACGGCCAGGCCCTGTGTTTCAAAGAATGACAACGGTTCCATAGGAAATTTTTAATTCCACACGATAACAAGGTATGGGTACGTGACAAAAGGGAGTACGAGAAATTACCATGAGAAAAATGAGAAGCTTAACCCAAGGAAGAAAGGTTTTAAACCTTCTCACCTCCTAAAGCAGGAAAGGCAGCTATCACAAGTTGTGATTGAGCTGGCCAGAGTGATGAGGGAAAAGATAAAGGAACCACTCAAATGTTGTGGATGTGAAGGACCTCATATGCACAGGAATTGTCCACTTGAGAATAGGAATGAGGGTCAAGTCCCTAGCACCCAAGAAGCTGAAACTGTGGGTCAAGAAGCAGGGATCATTTCTAAAATTTGTGTAGTGTTAGAAGACCACCAGGTAGGTCATAACTCAACTGTGGTGGAAGTTGAAGGTGAGATCATTGAACAAACTGTTTCTATTTTGATTGACCCCGGATCGACTCAGAGCTATATCACCCCTAGACTTGTTGAGATATGCACCTTGAAGAAGTCAAAGAATAGAAGATCATGGTTAGTCCAACTAGCCACCGGAATCAAGAACAAGGTCAGTGAGGTGGTAATTAGATGTCCATTAGTAATGGATGGGTTAGTCACATATGCATATCTGAATGTTATGCCACTTGGATCATATGATGTCCTCATTGGAATGGATTGGTTGGAAGCACATAGAGCAAAGCTTGATTGTTACAACAAGACTTTTGAGTGCTTGGATGACAAAGTCAACCTAAGGGTTGTGAAAGGATTTCCATAAGTGACCTCTAAAGGGAAGTCTTCAACAATGCAATTGAACAAGTTCTATGGGAAAGGTTGCAGAGGGTATGCAACTCATGTTTTGGAGGCAGCAGAATATGATACTCCTAGGTTGGAGGGATTTCCTATGATACAGGAATTCAAGAATGTTTTTCCTGATGAAATTCTAGGGATTCCTCCAAAGAAGGACATTAATCTCACCTTTGAGCTTGTTCCTGGAGCAGTACCAATGTCCCAGACACCCTGTAGGATGAGCATACCTGAAATCCTAGAGCCGAAAATGCAGCTGCAAGAGTTGTGGGAAAAGAAGCATCTTAGGCCAGGTGTGTCCTCGTGGGGGGTACCAGTTGGGTTTGAGAAGAAGAAAGATGATACATTCTGGTTGTGTATTTATTATAGCCAGCTAAACAAAGTCACTATGAAGGACAAGTATCCTATGCCTAGATTTGATGACCTCTTTGATCAAATGAGGGGAGCGAAGGTGTTTTCCAAGATTGACTTAAGGTCTAGTGACCAACAGGTAAGGATCAAGGATGAATATGTTCATAAGGAAAACTTTGGAGAAAGGTATGAATCTTATGAGTTCGTAGTGGTACCATTTGGGTTCACAAATGCACCAGCTACATTTATATGCCTCAGGAATAATATCTTCAGCAGGTACTTGGGAAAGTTTGTTCACGTTTTCCTTGATGACATTCTTACTTATTCAAAGGATGAGGAAAAACATGTGGAACAATTGAGGCTGGTTTTGAAATTGATTAGGAAGCATCAGCTATATGAAAAGTTTTTTCTTTTGTTTCATTCCCCAATGGCTAGAGAATCATTTTGGGCAATGCCCAACAGATTGAAGAGGGAACCATGATTTCAGAGTGGTTGCTGAGCCATCTTCACCCATGTGAAGCTACTGAACGTTCTGTGAAGTCAATTTTGGTCATAGGGCTGTTGTTCCCCGATTTCCTTGTTGTTTTGGCTTCCATGATGATTTCCTTCAATCTCAGAACTTGTAATTTCTGTGTAGGCATTCTTCGTTTGGTCTGAATGAGTTGGGTGTGAACAAAGGTCATTTTTTCCTTTGGAAGACCATCCAACGTTTTATGAACGATTTGGGTCACTTGGGTTGTTTTCCCCATTTTCCATATTCAATTTTGGGTTCCTAGGACATATTTTCCATACCCAGAACTTGGTTCTTGCTGTGTAGTGCATCCTTGTGTTGGCTTGGCTGAGTAAGTCCAAGAACCCATCTATTATTGGGATGACTGTGTTGGGATGTGATTATTGGTTTGACTGTGGGTGTATAGTCTCGTTGTGTGTGAGTCCGTGACCCCTAGTTCCTTGTGGAAATCATGCCCAGCTCGAGGGTGGCAGTGATGCTAAGAGATTAAGGAGCACACTGGCCTATGGTTGGGTGACACGTTGCAATGACATAGCTGGTTGTGGGACAAGATTCTGATAAAGATAAGTATTTCTTGTGTTTCAATCCCTGCCACTGTACTTGTTTATAAATGAATATGAATATGATGAATGCTTGAATGGAATGTATTTAATGTAGTTATATATTTCATGAATGATGTATATATGTATGTAATTTCATTTTAGTGAATTTTCTAAGTTGTTATGGAGCTAGATCGGTCGGATTGGTGATGGCATGAATGCTCAAATCAGTTTTAGACTTAAGAAATTTTCATGAACAGATCAAATTTCTGTAGATTTTTCCTTCCGCAACTTGCGGGATGCGGGATGCAGGATGCAGAAATGTGCTTTGCAGAAGTTTGGACTCTGCATTTTCCCTTCCGCAATTCCCTTTCCATAATTTGCGGGATGCGAGATGTGGAAATGTTGTTTGGCGAAATCTGCTTTCCGCAATTTGCGGGATGCGAGATGTAGAAATGACTTATGGTAAATTTTGATTTCCACAACTTTGATCTCCGTAACGGTCGTTCTGCATGTGGGATGCAGGATGCGGGGTGCGAGAGTGAAATTCTGATATGTTTTTTATTCCACAAGTGAAGATCTCCGCACTGTTTATTTTCTATGGGATGCTTCTTCGCCATCGATTTGTCTTCGGATGCAGAGTTGACAGAGACCGTTGATTTTCATTGCGATGCTTCTCAGCCATTCGACCTTTCTACGATTTGGGGGAAGATAAAGAATAAATACACTGTCTAGATCAAAATGTTAGAAGGAGGGAAATTCTTTCTTGTGTAGATCTGAAAGAGGTTTAAGAAAAAAAAGGAAACAAGAATCATCAAATGCGTACATAATCCATTGAGTATAAGAGATGGGTAACTCAGGTAGAATAAATGATCGCATTTCCTCCTCCAAGGCGGGAGGGGACGTGACAGTGTGGTATCAGAGCATGAATGTGGAGGAGTGTTTCATGACCATGCCCTGTGTTTCAAAGAATGACAATGGTTTCGTAGGAAATTTTTAATTCCGCATGATAATGGGGTATGGGTATGTGACATCATGTAATATGTAATTTTGGTCTCTCTAGGAGAAGTGGGCCCCATGTGAGATGACATGTAGGCTCGTGTTTTATATTTGGTTAGTGACTTGAAAGTGTATAAATAGGGAGGCACTCTCCCTCATTTATACACACCTCACACAATCTTTAAGGCGCATGAGATAGAGAGATAGTTAGAGGAGTAGAGAATGATAGATGCTTAATATTTCTTATTACTGCTTTTGATCATCTTACTATTTTTAAGAAGTTTGTGGGGTTTTCGTCTTTATGGTTTCCCCGATGAAAATATTTGTGTCTTGTGTATATTTTATATCTTATGCATTTTGTTGTACTTGTTATTCTTTCAGATAAAGATCCTAGATAATCTAATCAGATCTTAAGAAAATATAGCACCAAGGTGTACCAATCAATGTGGAGAAACACGCCTTTTACCCACAAGACCAATTACTTTAATCTTTCTCTCATAAATTATATTGTCCACACGTGTTCCATACAATACTTTTTATCATCACCATATAAGGAAGGTCCAAACTAGACGATGTGATCCTCTGGTCCTCCATACTACTCTCTAAAGGTCAAGTGTTAGTGACATCATCAAGGGGTGGCCAGTCCCTTTAGAAACAACCTAGCAATAACCATTTAGGAGAACAAGACATCACACATCATCATCTTGGTCCACTAACCAAGATCTAGCTAGTTAACTAACCAGGTATACACCTGTAGGAACTGCTTGGTCCCAGACCAAGAATATGGCTAGTCCCAGACTAGGGAGTGTTTATCTCAACCTGTAGGATCTGCTTGGTCCTTGTGACCAAGAAATTGTCTAGACCCAGACCATAATACCCTAGAGTCATACAGGGGCCTTAGCCTAGTGCTAGGTACTTTTCCATGGCATCAATCGGCTTGGTCCCAGACCAAGAAACCCAAGAGACTGGTTGGGGCCCTAGGGTACCTTCTAGGGACTTACTCTACCTGGTTAATTGACCAGGAACCCTAGTTAACTGACTAGGGTTCCATCCTCCCTATGAATGGGTCTCATAGTTGCACTATCTTTAACACTCCCTCTCAACAAAATTAGGCTTGTCTCGGAAGTACTCAGACTATGACATAGGCTTAGTCAACACATTAGTACATTGTATTCTTGATAGATCACACTGGATCTTGTCCCTGACATAGTGATACTCCCTCTTGATGTGTTTCAACCTGTCATAAAGCACATGATTTTCTGAGAGTTCCAAACAACTATAATTGTTAGCAAGAAGCTTTATCTTTATAGATCCACTTGTAAGTTATAAATAACTTCCCTTGATAGATGAGAATCACTTTCTACACGTCATTTAACATATTTACATCTTCCAAACATGGTGTTTGTCTTCCTCCTCATAAATCAAGGATTTTGAAACAATGGCATGGCTCATATGAGATATCAAACTAGAGCAATCATGAAACCTCTCGATATGCTTCTCAAAGAGATCAACTGGAGATTCACTGACCTCCTCCCTCTGCTCATCTAAGAGAGATGACTCATGGACTTGGATTACTTCCATGTCTATATCACTGGGAGGCTCTCTGAATAACTTTCTCAAGGGAGATCACAAATTTACTTTGCAATTTCATCTTGCTTGGGATTCAGGAGCACATTTGGATCCCTCTTGATCTCTGAACTTACTAGTTGTTCCACTCTAATAAGGAACACATTAGTAACAAATGCCTAACAACAATAACCAATTCCAATTTCACATAATGGCATAGTCTTATCATTCATCCATGCATTAAGCAACTATCTAGATGCCATCAAGAGCATATTAGTATGTCAATGCAAAGAATCAAAACAAGTTGGGATAGAGAGGCCTTCCTCTGTATCTGTCCTTATGCAGAAATCACAGTGTCCATCTTGATATTGGCATGTACTTCTAGAGTGTATTGTCATCAACATCATATCATCCTCATGCAATATCATACATACATTAGTACAATCTAGGTTAGGTCATAACCCTAGATATGAGGTCATGATAAATTCATACATGGATGAGCTCTAAAATTATTTGCACTTGCACACTCAAATTACATTGATCAATGCATCATAAAACTCTTTATATAACAAAATGATTAGAAGTAAAAGGAGTTATGATCATGAAGGCCCATGATTTTTAAAGATCAAGTGAAGATATAAACACATAAAGAGTTAGTTTGACTGCTTACTCACCTCTGAAATACATACCTAAGGTAAAACCCTCTAGGAGTGTTAGTCATACTTGACATACCTCTTTAAGGAATCAAGTTCACATCTACCATCATCTCTTGATGTCATAAGGACTAGAAATACCACAACCAACTAAGGATTTTATGAGGCCATCCAACTCTTGATTCATCTTGTGGCCAAGTGTTCAAACCCTTCTTGAACTCTTGATGAACTTTTTCGAAGAACCTTCTGAGATCAAGTTCATGATCACAACCTTACCTTAGGATCTATGTAGACTTTGATAGGCTGCAACATTAGAGTTAGATACAAATCCTAAGCTCCAATACCATCTTAAAGTTTTAGGATTTTTCAAATTTTAACTAACTTGTGCAACCATTCAAACCAAGTACTCAGAAGGATGAAGTAAAAGTACAACAATGACAATGCAAGATAAAATTAAAAAAATCATTTTCATCTCTTTCAACTTTAACAGTCCTAAAGGTTCTTGTGTTAAACTTGAAGTATATAAGAACTATAAACAACAATAGCATTAATAAAATAAGTTAAAGATCAAGTTAAATAAAAAAAACATAAATGGCACTGGTTTAGACCTTCCTTAAACTCATATATCTTTTCAGATCATACCATGTATTTTGAAGACAAGTCACTAAGGAACAGTGGAAATACCTTAGAGAGGAAGATAGGTTGCAGTAGGGTAAGGTTAAACCAATATTGACCTCAAGTTTCTTAAACAAAAACAATCCAGAAAAGATGATGAACATTTAAATCCTTACCATAATAAATGATTTTCTTTAGGATAGTCATACATCAACCAATTCGCAACACCTTTCAAATTAGTAGAGGCAACCTCAATATATATGCTAGCATCCTCAAAACTATGGCAATACACAAAGACAACCTTAAACAGGCTTGGCCTGCTATAATAGGATAAATTAAGTTCACCACAACCCAAAAAGAATCATGGTTCATACTTAACAGTCCATAAGGCTTACTTCCCAGCTAAACATCCAAGTAGGGACAAGACTCAGTCTAAATAAGCCACAGAGGTCACAAACTAGTTCAAAGTAGACCACAAAGGTCACGAACCTTGTTATTGCAACCAACAAGGGTCATGTTCTAGTCCAAACAACTCATAGAGGTCATGACCTAGTTCAAGAAACACAAACAAAGCCATGACCCAGCTCAAAGAGCACAACCAAGGTCATGAACCATTCCAAAGAGCAACAAAAGGGTCACAACCTAGTTTAGGAGCAACAAGAAAGGTCACGGGCCACTCCAAGAGCAACAAGAAGGTCACAACCTCAACTTAGGAGACTCAGATAGTCACAACCCATTCCAAGAGGGCTGAAACAATCACGACATAGTTTTAGGATCAAATCTTCAATTTTCTCTCGTCAAGACACACCTAAATGAGAGCCTAGGACTTTAATTTATAATATTGACAAGCCTTCTAGAAGGGTCACCCAACTAACCCTAACTTTTAGGAGAGTTACCAATAGAAGCATACAATAATGTTATGTTGACTTAGGATAGGGTACCAAAGGTCAATAATTCATAACAAACATAACAAAAAAGGATCAAGGTACCACACTAGGAGGGGGAACTAGCATCAAGACCAATCAAGGGTCAACATAAGATCACAAGTCAACAAGAGGGGTCATAACAAACCGGGAAAACAACCCTTACACCCACAAGAACAAGGTGTACCAATCAAGGTGGAGAAATGACCCTTTTACCCACAAGACCAAGGAATTTAATCCTTTTCTCTCAAAGTATATTGTCCACACGTGTTCCATTCAACACTTTATATCATCACCATATAAGGAAAGTAAAAAATGGATGATGTGATCCTCTACTCCTCTTTACTACTCTCTAAAGGTCAAGTGCTAGTGACATCATCAAGGGGTGGCCAGTCCCTTGAGAAACAACCTAGCAATAACCATTTAGGAGAAGAGGACATCACACATCATCATATTAGTCCACTGACCAAGATCCACCTGGTTAACTGAGCAGGTATACACCTGCAGGAACTGCTTGGTCCTAGACTAGGGAGTCTATGTCTCAATCTATAGGATCTGCTTGGTCCTTGTGACAAAGAAACTGTCTAGTCCCATAGTATAATAACCTAGAGACATATAGGGGACCTAGCCACATGTTAGGGAATTTTCCATGCAATCAACCTACTTGGTTCTAGACCAAGAACCCAAGGAGACTGTTGGGGGTCCTAGGGTACCTTCTAGGGACTTACTCTACCTGGTTAACTAACAATGAACCCTAGTTAACTGACTAAGGTGCCATCCTCCTTGAGAATGGGTCTTGCAGCTGCACTATCTTTAACAGATGACACACCATGTGCTTAACAAAGTGAAAAGTACTCATAAGGTGATGCACTCCCTCCTATTAATGATTAAAAGGATGATTGACTAAGGTAATAAAACAATTAATTAACACATGAGTATTTAATGGAAATGGAATCCATCAACTTAGGGTCTCCCTATGTTTCGAACTGATAATACTTGTACTTTTAAAGTGATAAATTAATTAAAGTGTCTAACTTTGAGTTTGTTAAGTTTTTAGTGTGATTAATTAAAGTCAATGAAGAAATAGAGCTAATCATATAGATTAACCAAAGGACATAAGGTTTGCACTTACGATTAATTTAAAAATCACTTATAAGGGGGTGACAAGTACAATTGAAGATGATTTCATGAAGATTAAGGTTGAGGGGATCTTATATGGAACTCCCATGGGGATTTGAAGAATTCTCACACATGAGACACTTTACCATGATGATGTTATTGCCTAAAGAGGATTTTAATGAAGGTAGTTTGCAAAAACACCCTAGCTCTTTTGACCGTGCTTTCAATTGGACAATTACTACTAAACAATAAGCTCCTAGATTCCTTTGAATTCCCCCTCAAACGACTAAGCATTAATTTATTAAAAAATATTTTTTTGAGGGGGCTCACTTCTTCAAGCATAAAAAGTGTTCTAATGGCCAAAGAGGAGTCAAAGGGTGGTAGCTTAATGCCACTTGCATGGAGTGAATGAATCATTATGGATGTTGCACATTCTTCAAAGAGTTAGTCGGGTTTGCACATGCGGAACATTCTCTTTTGAGGGTCACAATTCTATTTTTGGTAAAGGTTGCTAAGTAAAACACTTGTCTCAAGGAAACTAAATCTTCTAAAAATATTATTTTATTCCTTGGCCCAAGTTTGTTATGAAGTGCACATCTATCAAGACCTAAGTTCTCAGGAAACTTGGGTGCAAGGACTGGTATGAGGACGAGTATGGGGACGGGGACACCAATTTTTGAAACATGGTACTTGGGTACATTGGGGGTACTATATATATATTATAAAAATAAAACATGTCACAATCACATCATACATGCATATTTCAGATTTCTTCATAAATTATGAATCATGATTCATAATTTTAAGTTAAATGATTCATTGAACAATGAATATTCACATTGAAAATTTGAAACATAAAATTTGAGAAATCATAGACTCATAGTAGATATCAAATGGAGGACTGGAAGTTACATAAAATTTGATAAATCATTGTACTAGGGAGTTGTAACAATCATTCAAACTCAAATCTAAAGGTATAGTTGAAATATGATTTTAAATTCCTATTTGTATTGTTGTTACATGCAATAAAAAGATGCAAATATATTCATGGGTTGGTGTGAGTGTACTTCTTAGTATTAAATACCTATGTATATTTTTTATTTGCACATTTGGTAGTCAAATTATGTTCCATGATTGTTGAACACGAAACCATAAAAACATTCCTTATAAATCAATGCAAAATCATTCTACCAGATTTGGATAATATTCAGTGGGATTTGAACATTTTTGCAAAGTGTTTGACATAAGTCCTAAGCCAAACTCCATAAGGCGTTAGAAAAAATTTAGTTCATATTTGGTTGGTGGTCATTAAATTTTCCTAGCAGATTTGCATTGTTCTGAGTTGGGTGTACCCTGGAGCACGAGGTATTTATTCAATGAAACTATATCATAATTCCTGCATTGATGGGATACAAAAAATACCCCTAATTTCACTAGATATTGATAAATACCTACCAAAACCCTTTTGTTGATTCCCCCCTTCCAATACATATTTCCAATTAAAAATACCTATTTTTATGAGAAATTCCCTATTTTTACTAGATATCCTTTTATACCCCCAATACCTACAATATATTGATCTTATTTTTGACAATTTAAAAACCCCCCTATATGAAAGAATGCGATAATATATTGGCCAACAAAGTGAATCCCTTGTGCCCCAGAGTACCCAAACATGGGGTACACTGTACCATTTAGCCTATAAGAACACTTTTTTAATAACAACGTCTTGGGTACATGGAGCTAGTATGGGGTACGAGAGGGTACAACCAGAAACATACCTTAAGTGTACTCAAGTATCTAGTATGGGTACCCTATACGGGGACGTGTACCCTACCCCTGGGTATGGGTACCCATGCTACATAAATCGTGACTTATGAAGACCATTTGATCCACTCACACATGAGAGTTGTCACACTCTTGGGGAGCACATCACTAAAAGAAATATCTATTCACATATTGGAGGGTAAGTTGTCCGAGTTGTCAAAGCATTCATCCACCTAGACAAGCACTCCACCATTTTGACCTTGATGGATCTAACCAAGACCATTGTTTATTATTTGTTGAACTTTTCTCAAAGAGTTGGTTATATGAGAAATACTATTGTATCATTTTCCTTGAAGAAAAAGTGGATCTAACCATTAGTTTTCTATTTTTAGAAAAAATAGTTGAGCAAATATCGGATCTAGTAAAAATGAAATTATTATTTTATTGTAAAGGAATTTAAACTACCCTCTCTATATAAAGAGTAACCCTTCCTCATCTATTTTCATGGTTGGATTGTGGAAGAAATCCCTTGGGGCTTGATTTAATATAAATTGAATCTATTGGAGAATTAATGAAATATTTTATTTTGAGAATAAGAAGATTTTGCATATCTTAAAGATATTTTATATTTCAAAATTCTACATTAGCAATTGGTTGTTGAGATTCACAATTGGTATAGCCTTTCAGGGGCGACAGGAAGGGGATGGATTTTCATTAATCCCGATGGAATTTAGGAACATGTTTACTCTTGGATTCTAGGTGATGAAACTAACAATGTTGTTGAAGCTCTTTCCCGCTGGCAGGGCCTCTTCCAGCTTGAATCCAGGAAATTTCAGAAATTACGGTGATTGGGGATTCAAGATTAATCATGCAATCCTTAACTACCAGCTCCATACCGTCTCGGATAAAAATCCGACAACTAATAAAAAAGATCCAAAGTCTCTCAAATTCTTTCAGAAGGATTGATTATTTCCATGTTTTAAGAGGGCTAAATGATGAAGTTGATCTAGCGGAAAATATCGCAACATCCTTGAGCAATGGATCCTTAGTATTGAATGAAGCTAGCTCCCTATGTCATATCCCAATGGGCATGAGAGCTAGGGACTTGTCCCAAGGATTTCCCACGTGGTGCCCTATTGTCCCATCCTACACCATGTTGGTTCGTCGTGGGAAGGAGACATTCATGCAGGCACATGGTCTAGCATGCGGTCGTTATATGCTCTCCTGCCACTTGCCTGCACTGTCCCATCCGCAATTGCACTCAGTCAGGAAGTACCATGATGACCAAAGCTCCCTGCACTCTGGATCTGCCTAGACATCCTTTGCTATTCCATCCCTGGCGTGTGATCGGTGTGATGGATCATCATTAGATCTTGAGCTTAATGAGCATTAAGGAAGTTTTATCAAGTCGGGAAATGGATGGAATCGCTACATTTCACACAGTTCACTGGTTATAGAGTGGAGGCTTGGTTGTGAGTTTTTGGATCGTGGCTTCGTTAGGTAACATGGACTCCTCTCCAGAATCGTTTGCTTCCTCTGGCCCAACCCTCTCGGTCATTGCCGAGCTCTGGGCGATATAGAGGAAACTCAATAGGAACAAGAGCTATCTACAACAAATTGACAATGAAGGTGGGAGACACCTGGAATTGGTGGACCGAGACCTCTCCCGTCTGCGTGAAGAATTCACAGAATCCATTTCTCAATCTAAAAGCATGGTGGCCAGAATGGTTGTAGAGATGGAAGTGCGGTTTGATAAGTTGAAGCTGGAAGTGGAAAAAGTGGCAGCAGGTGGAGTAGCAACAAAAAATTCATAAATGTCATCTCAACAAGGTGGCGCTCAAGGAAAGTAGGCATCGATCTTTGGGGGTTCTATATTTTGTGGTTTCTGTTTTCAGCAGTAGTAAGCTAAGTTTGTTATTTGTGTTTTTTCTATGTAACAGTAGTAATACTCTATGTATAGTCTGTAGTAATGTCAGTCTTTCTTTCCTTTTGGCTTTTCCCTGTAATGGGCATCTTTGAACTTTGTAGATCCTTTCCCAATGGTTATACCACTGTGTGTTTAATACAAATCATAAACATTCTTGTAAACAAAAAAAACCAATTGGTATAGCCTTTCCATTTTCCATTCCATTTTCATTTGATATAATTATTTGCATGTATATTTTCTCCATGTTTGGTTGAATGAATGAATAATTCATCATTGAAATTCATGAACTCCATAGTCACAGGTTTTGTCTACTCTAGCAAACCCTCATGTATATTTATGGATATTAGGACACCAAGGAGAAGGGGTCATTGTGTGTATTCCTTAGTGTTGTTTCCATCAATATCCTTTATTAGAATTGATTCCCTTAAAAGGCCTATTTGTCCCCATTGCCTAATGGAAGACACTAGTCCCTTGTCTTTCCATCTATTTCATTTGTTGTACCTAAATAAATATGTTTTGTTGGAAATACTCTTCTTTTCACCTTGTATTTGATAGTCCAATTTCCAACAATACTATTTAGGGAATCTCTCCTTGAGTTAGAGGAGAGCCAACCTTAAGTGCAAAAGAGGGTTAGTGAGGTGATAGTGGCCCCCTCTGAGTTTCACCAAAATCACACCTTGAGCTTTAGGACTTCATCTCTAAGGATGTGATTTTGAGTGGTAACATGTTGTAGCCTAATTGTTGATGATGGTAGTACTAAAAATGCAGTATCTACACAAGTGATTGAGAAATTAAAACATGAATGTAAACACATCCTACACCCTATATAATATCATATCATGGTTGTTGAAAGGATGTCGAGTTATTGTGACTGATCATTGTTTAGTAAATTTCCATATTGAGAATTATCATGATAATATTTTATGTGATGTACTACATATGTATTCTTGATTCTTCTCATATATTACTGGTAATACCTTGGTAGCATGGCATATAGACCATTTTTTATTGAAATAAAATTACCTCTTAGTTGAAAATTGACGGTGAGAACTTCAACTTGCTTCCAACATGTTGTGGCCACAACAACGTCCCCTAGTTTTCTCAAAATCATGTCCCTATCCAACCCACCACCCTCTCTCCCCCTCTCCACACGCTCTCACCTCCTTACCCCATCCTCCAACCCTATCCCCCTACCCACTACCCCCACGTCACCTCCCTCCCACCTACCCCACTACCCACGTCACCCCTCCCACCTACCCCACTACACACCCCCCTCCCCCCTTCACATGACCCTCCCATCCACTAAGAAACCCCCTCCCCCAATTAAATAATGTTTTTTATGTTTATTTTTATATTCTTTTAAGTTTTATATTTATTTATTTTTTATTACTTTTTCCATTTTCATTTTTTTAAAACTTTTTATTTATTTATTATTTCTTCTTTATATATATATTTTCCAAAGAAAAAAAGCTCTTTATTCTTATTGAATAACATTGACTACCCTTTTGAGACATACATAAAGATCGTGCTGCCATAGCTGGCTTAGAAAAATTGCCATTCGACATACATCAGCCCTTACATCAGGTGCCCTTCTCTTTATATATATATATAAACTTAGCTAAATAAGAGAAATAATAAAAAATTGAATATATATATATATATACATACACACACACACACACACATATATATACATATATACATATATGTATATATATACATGTATACATATATATATATATATATGTATACATATATATATGTATGTATACATATATGTGTGTGTGTGTGTGTGTGTGTGTGTGTGTGTGTATGTATGTATATGTATGTATACATACATACATACATATATATGTATATATATGTATGTATGTATACATATATATGTATGTATACATATGTATGTATACATACATATATATACATACATATATATATACATACATATATGTGTGTGTATTCAATTTCTTATTATTTCTCTTATTTAGCTAAGTTTTTATTTATGTGTTTCATTTGATTTTGTGTTTTTTTGTATTTTTATTTTTTTTTCGAAATATGTTCAAAACATGTAATTTTTTTCACTTTTGGTTATTTATGGATTTTTTCGATTGAAATTTATTCAGTTTTCCTTGAAATTGTCAGGTATTTTTTCACTTTTACAGAGTTTTTTTAAAATATTTTTTAATTTTCATTTAATGGTATGGTTTGGAAATGTCTTCAAATGTAACCCAACAAAGAAAAAATGTGTCATTAGTAGCACCTCTTTTTGATTCATAGGTTGATTTTGGAATTTGTATGCAAAGGAATTGGTCGTTAAGGCGACAATATCAAATAGCTTGTAATTTTAGCCCCAGAAAGAAAATTGAGTGAAAGATGTGTGCTACCATTTTCGATTCAATGTCTATTTTAAGGTTTTCATTATAGTGATGCCACCTAAGGTTTCAAAAAAGTTGTAATTTTAGCTTCGAAAAAAAAGTAGTGCTACCAATAACATCATTTTTCGATTTGGGGATGCTTTTTGGTGGTTTTGACCAAAAATATGAGTTTTATGGCTAGAATTCTCATTTTTAGTATAAATTTCTTGTCAAGTTGTATAACTTTTTTTTTAGCGATTGATAGGGATGTGGGATTTTGTGGAACTTTCAAGAAAGGATAAGTCTCTACTTTATTTGGCAACTGGCTCATTTTTATTGATTGAATCATTAGTTATATTGTTACACTTATCTTTGAAGCATTGCACTTTCAAATCAGTTCGTGTCGCAAGTTCATTGAGTCTCTGTCTGTCAGGTTACATGCATCATAATATTTTTTTCTACATTCTTGGATGTAAATGGATCTACATTGTATGAAAGGCTTCTCTTAGCCCTAATTAGCTCTCTGTAGCATTCACAGGTCACTAGTTAACATAGATCTGGTTTCAAGGATGAATCGACCTTTCACTAGGCGTTGGTTATAAAGTGCACTAGGGGATCAAATGGCCTAGTTCCGAATTTATAATCTCTTAGTTGTTGATGGATGGTGTTGATTTCTGTTAGTGCATAGGAAGCCTATATAACATAGATAACACAAGAGCTAACAAATTCAATCTGAGTAAAGAAGTTGCAAGAATGGGGCCTCGATTTCCATAAAAAAATGCTTTCATGTAAAAGTTAGTGGCCAATGAAAGTGAATTTGTCAATAATTAACCATGCTAACTATGATATGCACCTTGTTATGAATCCAACGCAATTGATGGAATTCAAATTTGAGCTCTAAAAATACCTAAACGCCCATGATGATTTCTCGTCAAACTTAGTCATAGGTTCGCCTAACTTAGAAAGATGGATCTCCATCTCTAATATAAAACCTAAAGCGCTGAATAAAGAAGGGATATCATATCATTGAGTTGAAAGCTATGACATGCTGCACATAATTAAATGTTAACCTTGTGTATGCTTAATATCATCCATTGCACATTTAAACTCGAAAATAATGCGTATCCCAAGGGCTTAAATTAAGACATGTTGAACTTATGCTTATACTGAGAGGGGGGGTGAATTAATATAAGATACTTTTTCTTAATTTAAACATTCATCAATCATTGATCCACTTTAAAATTGCAAATGGACATAAACTCAAATCATAGTACACATACTTTACTGTGGAAACCCTTTCAATAGAAAACCACAAAAGATTATTTTTATATATTCATGTAGGAACCAATTGATTGATACAAATTTTGTAAGCACCAACTTACTAGAGACACCAATCCATTCAAATGAGCACCAACTCAACAATATGTAGGAACCAACCTACTAGAGACATTGATCTCCTCATATGAGAACCTACTCAGTAATATGTAGGCAACAACCTACTGTAAAATTAGGTACTATAATATTAACTAGACCACCTCAAAGATTACTTAATAATCAACTTCAATCTCCATCACAATCAACCTTAGATCAAATCTATAGTCTCCCTTTTATTTGGTTCATAATCTGCCTCTAATCTTATTCATATTTTACCTTTGATCTACTTCGTAAGCTATCTCTGATCTGCTTCATAATCTGCATATGATAATATTCCTTTGATTTGATTCATAACCCACCTCTTATATGCTTCATAGTTAGCCGTAAACTACAAGAAAATATTCTCAAAATAATATTTCCTCTTCATGAGTGTGCCTCCTCTTCCTTAGAGAACCTTAAAAACCTTAGGGAAAACCTTCAAGAGAATATAATCAAGAACATCTTCAAAACCTAGAAAACATCTTTAAATCCATCTTTAAACCCTAGATGACGTTCCTCTTCCATTATTGCACACATTTTCTATGAGATATCTACAAAATGATGAGATGAGAAAATGAGAGATCAATCTTTCTATTTATACTATTCTTAAATCATTTTTTGGGCCGACCTAACATTGTTCAATATCCTGTCATGATCGACCTAAAATTATGGCTAGGTTGACTTTACAAATCATTTCAAATATCCTCATTCCTACAGAGTCAGGGGAAGTTCGATATACCATTTGAAAGGTCTCAAAATAAAATTTCCAACCATGTAAATTATACTTCCATTTTATTTAGCTATATAGATTAAAAATACCTTCAAAGATAGGGTATCCAAACTAAGCATAAAAAATCAAAAAACAATATTTCCAACAATCTCCATCTTGCGATTTTTATCTTGGACATATTTGATTTCCCCTTTCCTTTAACATCAATGAAAACAATATTTCCAACAATATCCCCCTTTATCATTGATGGAAACCTTTACACAATTCCACAACAAACCTGTAGATACTCCCCCTGTCTACAACTCCTCTTTTGCTTACAATTATTCACCTTTTTGCAATTCTCCCCTTTGAGATCAATGGAAAAGTGATGCTCCCGTTGATCTTATGATTTTTTTAAATATTTTTCCTTCATTGAGTATGTATAAATTGTTTGAATTTCTTTTTGTTGTTGCCACTAGTCTTCCTAATCTTTCTTTTCTTATCTCACACTTTTTGGTTGGAGTTGAATGTGATAGTGTGTCCTTCATCACACATTTGGGTGACACTAATAAGATTATACTTCAAGTATTTAACAATCATGAAATTTTCTTCTTTAGTCTTCTCATCTCAAATGATAACACTACCTCCTTTTTCTTCTTTTAAGGTGAGAAATTTCAACCGAGCCCCTATCATGTTTCTTGAACAACCACTACTAATATGCCATTGGTTCCCCTTATTTTGAGCATAGAGTACAAGTTCACATTCTTCCCTTTTATGATCTTATTTGCAGCTTATCTTTTTTGGATCTTCTTGCTTTTGAATTCATTTTCCAAACATTTGAGTATTTTTTTTGTTTGGCAATGAAATCTACTTCCTTGTTTTGCTTAGGATATCCTATCATGGTGCTTCTACAATAACGAGCTATGTGCCCATAGTTTTGCACATACAACACTCAATATCAAGTAAATGAGAAAATGTGTTATAGTTTGTATTAGCAAATCCTTGAGAACTTCTTGAATTGTTTCTCACATCATCATCCTTCAATGTCTTATAAGAGCCTCTACTTCCATTTCTTACATGATCACTTCTTTCAAATGCTTTAAAATCTATTACTTTATGACCAAAATTATTGCAAGAGAAACAATTGCCAAAGAAGACTTTTTGATGCCTAGGTGTGAAAGATATTCTAGGAGAAACTGCTCTTCTAAACTCATCAGGTTGTTGTTGGTCATCTTTTCCATTCCTATTGTTGCTTTCATTGTTGATAGAGCCTTTGACAACATAAGAACAACTTTTAGGATTCTTTTCATTTTCCTTGCTTGCATCTTCTTCAAAGGTATTTTGATTCTCATCATAGCCAAGACTTGTTCTGATGGATGCCTACATTTGACAACTGAGAATTTAATTCAATGTTTTAGTTCTAATCAAGCTTCTGTGTAATTGGGCATTTGACTTTTCCAATTCCTTTTTTAATAACATAGCTTCAGATTCTAGCATCTCACAGATTTCTTCCTTCTCCTTGATTTGACTTCTCGCTACTTTTTTTTGTCCTTTTTGCCTCTTCTAGTTGGGTATTTAGGATGAAAATTGTCTTCTTCGTTTCATCAAGATCATGATACTTTATTTTCATATTCCTACAATTGTTCCTTCTGCTTTATATTCTCTTTCCTTAGTGTGTTAGTTTCTACTAAGACACCCACAAATTTTGCTTCAAGATCCATATCAATATCTTTTTCCTATGAATATGGTTGATTATATTCATTTTATTCATCAACAGACTTTGTTTCCATGGTTATGGATAGGGATTCTTCTTCATCACCAAAATATTTCCTTGCATATGGACACTTAGCGGAAAAATGCCTTATTCTATCACAATTAAAGTACTTGAAGAGTAGCTTACCTTTGTATTTTCCAGGTCCTCCTTTTATCTTTCTCATAAATTGTACTTCTTTCTGTCTCTGATTTACAGCTGGAAAAATCACCAAATATCTCTTCATATATGTTTTGTAGCATTTCCCAAATCTATTTAGATAATGTACACTTCTTTACCTTGTCAATCCCTGAATCTGGTAGGGCACTCAAAATGACATCCATTGCTTTTGTATTGTTTTCTTTTTACTCCTTTGTAGTTTCATCTATGGAAGAAGTGGTTAGATTTGTATAACCTATCATAATTGAATCCCAAATATTTGACCCAAGGGTCTTCAAATATGTCTTCATTTGTATGATGTATACTGCATAGCTTGATCCATGAAACAAAGGAATTTTTTTTAGAAGAGACCTCTCTCATTGTTATCTGAAGTCTTTATCAATATTGGTTTTGATTGTCATGTGTTCTCTTGATATATTGCTTGTAGTGGTTAAACAATTTCTAAAGAAAACTGCTATGATAGTTGTTACGTGGTACCAATACCAACGCACCTTTAGATCGGTCCCTAGTGAGAGAGGATCATTTTTTTTCCAAACCATGACAGGTGTTATCCATCATTTTCTGAGTGGTGTTCATGGACAGGCCCTTTGGTCCTTCCTTTAGGAGTATTACAGCTTAATGGCATTGTTGAATACCCCTTTTTGGGGTTTTTAACCATGGGGTTGGTGTCTGGGGATCCTAGGGGTGGGTCACTAGGTCATATGACCCCTCCCACTTATTTCTACTTCTAGGAAATTTCTTCTATCTATGAGGCTCTTACCTCTCATCTAGGTCACCTTAGGCACCCTCTTACTCCCTTTGCATCCTAGTAACCTCTCTCCTTGGGCCTCTTCCATAGATGGCATCATCATCATCACTAGGATGTACTACTTGTTTTGGGGGAGCATTGAGGGATTATCAGTACTGTTGGGGTTCGATGGGGCATGACACCCCCCCTTGCTTACTCTAGCCTTTAGTTCAGATTAATTTGTTCAATTTAGCTATTTTATTCATTGATGGGTAAAATTCGGGTGAAAATGCCCCAAGTTACCCACAGATTTGATTATTTAATATTATTTATGTTATAATTTTAAGTTGACATGTTATAATTTCAAATTGATATTTTAAAGCTGGCATGTCGACTTGGTTTTATTTTGAAAGAGTGAGTGTGAGAACATATAAATAGATCTCTTCACTTCATTTTGAAAACACAACTTATGGGATAAAACTGAATATGTTACTTTTTAACCCAATATAGCCTCTTGGAAGTGATGCACACCTCTTGGAGTCTTTCCCTCTTTTCTCTTGTGGATGAAAGTTGGATGAATTTTTTGGTTATGCTCATGCTTGGTGGATGCTTGGATTTGTTGGACAACACAAAGCTCAAGTAAATCAAAGTTCTTGTCTTCTTTGTGTAAGGTAGGTGAACTTTTGTGTCTTGAATGGTTGGATGGTAGCCCTAGGGCTGCATTTTACTGAAATATAACCTTGTATCGATCTTGTATCCCGTTTCATGGTGGAAAACACTCCCAAGAGGAGTTTTTCCATAGTTTATCCTTCAATCTCCATTTTTTTCCCTAGATTAGGCTCTTGTAACGAACCCTAGAGTTTGTTACAAGAACCCTAGTTTAGTGGACAAGGAGAAAGAACTCCAGGAGGAACATTGGTCACCTTCCTCTAGGCTAGGGTTTAAGGGTATCATCCATAAAAACCCTAATTTTTCATCTTTTTCCAAAATTACTTTGCATATTCATGTGTAATTACTGCATTTTGCATGATAGATTATGTTAGAATTAGGTCTGCAATTTTATGTAAAACCCTATTTATTTTTTCAAAATTTGGCCTCCCTAAAATTTCATCCCTTCCTCCTATAATTTTGTCCTGGGTTCTTTGTCTATAGAAACCCTAGGGCCAAATTTGAGGATCCCTAAAAACTTAAAAATATAAAAAATTTATTAAAAAACCCTAAAAACTACAAAAAATCTGACCTAAAACCTAAAACAGTCTCTAAGACCTAACCTTCTCACTTCCTAACCTTCTTGGCCTCACATTCTTCCTCATTTCCCAACCTCAATGTGCCCTTTTGGGCCTCCACCTTTCCACAACCCAATCATACCAACACTTTAAGTGTTTCCCTTCACCTCAATGTCTCTCCTTTAGGGCTCATCCCTCTTCCTTCTGCTCATAATAGGCTGTAACAGACTCCCTAACAACATACCACAATTTTGCATTTATTTGCAATCTGTCCTTCTTTCATAGCCATCAAACACCTACAAAAGGACAACACAAAAACAAGGTGAAGGATTTGTCTAGAGGTGGATTTAATTATAATTTTATAAAAGATATTACAAGTCATAATTTACATTGATTGTTAATGCTAAAGGGATGATTTACAAGCTTAGATCAATATATATTGAGTTTTAGTGAATTTTTTTATGTTGTTAGTATTAAACACTTTGAGTTGTGGTTGATTTGAAATACTTAAAAATAATTCAATCATGGCCTAAACACATATTCTTTACTTGTTGTCCCACTGTTGCTACTCTGTCATCATTAGGACTGATCCAGGAGGATCTTCAAGATCGATCAACATGAAAGTCTTCAACTTGCGAACAAAATCTTGCAACCGTGTAGAGCTCAATGAGATATTTTTAGCAACGTTTGTTTTGTGCAAAATGAACTTCAGATGTGAAAGTTATTCATTTTTGAACTTTCGACAAAGCATGTAAATTTGTCAAAAAAGGGGGGTGGAACGTGGCACCATGGTAAGGGTGACACGTGGTGTGTACAGAGATGATGTGGCATCCTATTTGGTAGCTGATGTGGTAGTCCGATGGGTAGATGAGGTGGCAGTGACATTTGGAATCCAGTGGCAGATGAGGTGGACCAACCAGGGCGTGCCACGTGGCATCCTGGTTGGCACTTGGTTGTTTGGTTTACCAAAAAATTTGGTTTTTGGGAGGATCAAACCCAAAACCACTTCTCTGCTCAAGTCTCCACTATATTTTCCTATCTAGGGTTCTTGTGATTGATTCTTAACCACTATTGTAGTCAACTTGTATTTAAGTTTGACGGAAATTTTGTTTGTAAAATGGGCGGGGCCAAGGGCTTAACCCTCGATCCCATGGCCAACACCAAGGCCCATTTTACATGTAATATGAATCATATATTACAATCTAACATAAAACAACAACCAACACCATGGAACCAATGCATATGCCAAGTGCCACCAGATCGATACAAACCACAACATGATATGAAATAAAATCATGTTTTGGGGAGAGGTCCACGGGTTTGAACCTGTGATCTCCTCCCCCTTTCCCAACACTTTAACCACTACACCAATGCCTACACATATCATGGAATATGAAATATTATTGTTTTAAGTTTGTTTTGGGTGGTTTAAACCCCCAATAAAGGGCGTGCTCCATTTTTTACCAAAATTTAAACAAAGTCACATTAATATATGGTTTTTTTAACCATATATGTATATTTTTCAATTTTGTTTATTATTTTCAAACAAAAACATGTATTTTAAGCAAATGCTTCCATATTTTCTCCATTTTTAAATGGATCTTTATCCCATTAACTTTGGGATCAAATATTTGTAAATCCCTATGTATTTGGAGGTGGGTTATGGATTTTTTGGCTATATAAACCAATGTAATTTTCCATGGAAAGGCATTGGAAGATGCATTGAAGTCTTGGAGATATGATTCCAACATGCCTTTGAAGGTGTTAGCACCTTTTTATCACATATATAGTAGTCGGGATACCATATTCTATTTTTTAGATTTCAGTACACTTTTTAGCCAGTTTCCCTACATATGAGATGCTGAGATGAGCATCTATGATGGACATGATTTGATTGATGGAATATAGTACTCTCCCATGCCATGACTCAGTCTCAGGACACTCAGATTTGAGGACTAATTTAGTCATTTTATCCATTTGCAGAGCAGTTAGTAGTGCCCAAAGTTGTATCAGTGTCTTCTCATTGGACAAATGTTTGTTTCAGATGGATTATTTACATGTTTATGACTCAGCTTATATTATCTTGTGTTATGGTTGTCATTTCTCTTATACTCATTCTTGTGACATGTATTAGCATTTAGAGTCTTGATCTGGTGATCATAAAAATATGTGGACTTGGATGTATTGATGTCCCTACTCAGACTTGGAAGTTCTTAATATATACTCATTGGTTTTACCCTCCTTAGGGAGAATAGAGGTAGTCATTCCCACCATAATTTGGCTTGCTAGTGTTGGTTTCATTATTCACTATCTCCACTCATCCATTACCTTCCAATTATGTTTCTGACCCGACATACTATTTGACTTGTGGCATGGAGGACCTTTCCCCACTAGAGCCTCTTTGATTGGACAAGCTTCCCTGTTTATTTGTGTCTTGACTCTGAGTTGCATAGGTTGTGTTGGCTAAACCTAAAACAAGTAGCGCTGCCATCGATACAATGTATTTGGAAATGAATATCTTATGAAAAGCCCATTCATGAAAAGTACTATTTTTAAACATACATGAATGCAAGGAAACCCTAATTAAATTGGCTTTGAAGTACATTGAAATAAATATCTTAAAACATTCATGAAAAGTAGTGTTTTTCAATATACATGAATGCATATAGCCTAAAATAATAAAAATATGTGTAATAAATACATGGACCAAGGCTATGGAAAATCAAAGGCCCAAAAAGCAATGGTTCCTAAAGTTATATCTAAGGATTGTTGGCGTCACTTGTATTTATTTGGATTGTGAGCATTTGTCATGGTGAATAAACATTTCTGAAATCAACTTACCCATTTGTGAGATACTGCCATCTCCTGTGTTGTTTCTTGTCCATCATATACTAGAGTGAGTATCCCCTTTCCATATCTGAAGTGTCACAGTGTCAATTTAGTGGTCACCCTTTTCCCTAGCCTTATGAATTTTAGACTTCACCCATCACTAGCAAATTGATTACAACTATGAAGTGAGTATCGTCTTGAAAGTCTGGATTGAGTTATAGTTAATAAATGTAAACCCTATATATTTGGTTGATAGTTCACCAGTGAAATGATTGCTACTTGTTATGATTATTACTTGAATGATTTGTAGAGCATGTCTTAACCTTTGAACACTTGCAGCGGATATATGTCAGCCTGGGTTATATTATATGGTCATTTGTAGATTATTATTTTGTCTATCTAGGTATATTGGATATTATAGATGATCATGCAGAGACATATAGGGTCTATGAGTATGCACCATATATGGATTTGGATTCTCTGAGTCCAATGAGACTACTTACTCTCAGTTTCAGGTAGTTGCAAGAATGATTTGGCTCAGTGTACCTTTCTGGTGCAATTTTGCCATACTGGATGGCCTGTCTGAGTAGGGAGATGATTTTCTTGGATCTCATAGGGCGCTGTATGAGGAAGGAGGTGTCTAGCCACTTGTTTGCACCATATTACCCCCCTCTTAGAGAGCCTGGTACGCTTAGTTGGATAACACAGGAACCCTAGGTGGCATTTTTTGGCATATCACGTTTCTCAAGGTAGATAAAAAATAATTAAAATGGCTACTAAAGAATTCGATTTGGGATAATGAGGCAAGGAAATGGCATGGGATGAGTTTCGATGATGAGTGTGATGTCTTCACCCATTCTCCAACAGTTGCAGCACTTGGATGGGCCGACATCTATTTTTTGGGCATATTTCATTATTTTTTGGAGCTTTTGGAGGTTCACGATTTCCTCAGAGAGGCACTATTTTACAATTAAAAATTTATATTATTTTTATTGCGCCATGGGGACACCCTAGAGGAGTTAGTTAACACTCCCTGGACCCACCATGAGCTTCATCTATTTTTTATTTAGTGGGATCCCCTCTTCTAGGGTGATTTGGTCCATTTTTATATTATATTATTGTATTGATCCATGTATTGTATGATGAGCTCATTTCAACCATTGATTAGAAATTTTGGATCTTTTAATCTTAGCCACCCATTTGAAAAGTGATTATGATTTTGGCTCTCTCATTCCTATTTAAAGGAGAGAGCTTCTCATTTGTAAGGGGTCTTTGGCTCTTGGATCTAGGTAATAGAAAAACTTTTCTTGTGGAATTCTTGGATCTCCTTTGCATTTGGTGTTCTTAGATGGTGATTGAAAAATATTTTGATTCCTAGCATTTGGGTATTTGTTGTAAGATCTATATATTTTTTCGGGAAACATTGTCTTGTCTACAGGAGGGTGACTTCAACTAGGGCATTTTTGCAAGGTTTCCTCAACTCGCTTGGCTTGGATGTGTTTTGTATCAGGGGGTTTTCATTAGCATCAATGCGATCTATGATTTCATCTTGCTATTTTTCTGTAGCATTTTTTTTCTCATGATGCACCAAATCTAATATGGTTGACGTTTGTTGTGCAGGAGAGAGGGCGCAATGGCTTCTTGGGGAAAAACGTTGGGCATAGAGCTCACTCAAATATTCTCAAATTGATCGAGATATCAGGGATCATCATTATCAAGGAATCTACAAGGTTTCCAGGTAAGATCTATAGGTTAGTGCTTCTCTTTCATATCTCAATCCTTTGGCATCTGTATCTTCATTTTATTCTTAAAACCCTAAATATTAAAAAGTCAAAAAATATTATGGCTCAAACTGATTGAGTTCTTGGAAAACCATTTCTGGGTTGTGTAGATCGGGTCAAACCCCAAGTGGGTCTCCAAAAACGTTTTGCTAAAACTTATTCTTTTGGCCCAAATCCCAAGGCATTGTCCTCTAAACACTGGTGCTATTCCTCTTGTTGCCTTCTTCTCTAGTGATTTGATATTTTCGGGCTAACCATTTTTGGGTTTTGTAGATCAAGCCAAACCCTAAGCGGGTCTTCCTCAATGTCGGGCTGAAAGTGACTCCATTGGCCCAAATCCCAAGGCACTGGTCCTCCAAACCCTAGCACTACCTTTCTTTTTCCCTTTTCTCCTACGATTTGACTTTTTTCTGTGGCTCGGGTTCTTTGACATTATCATACCTTCTTTCAATTCTATCCATTGGTACTAGATATCCCCAATCCTATTCTTGACCTCTCTGCATTTGTCACATTTCCCAAGGCAATGAACATCTTCATATGTTGCTAGTACCTAAATCCCAGATCTAGTATTTGCCTCATAGGTCACTTGTGTCCCAACCTGGATCAAATTTCATATCTCCTAAACCTTGATCCAGAGCCTTGGTTCATCTAGTGACATCATCCATAGATATAGGGTTTCCATCACCTTACACCTTACGTACCTCAAGTCCATTTGACCTGATCTCGTGTCTAGGTCTGATCTCTCCTATGGGGGTAGATGTGGGTCTCCCCCATTGTTTTCTTGGGCTAAGACAACATCAAGTGAAGACTGCCTCGATTGGCATGACAACCATCCATTTGGGAGTCAAGGCAATATTGGTTCCACCTCCTTATTTGCTTGTCCCTCTATCGTCCATCTTGGATCCATCTCACATAGGAAACTAAAAGGTTGGTGATAACATTTTGGCGCTGTTGCCGGGGAGGTAGAGACTTACCTTGGTTCATCTATTTTACCTTTGGTGTCTGTGAATGTACTTACATCTTTTATCATTCATAACACATCCGTTCTAATATTAGTGATTGCATTTTATATGTTTAAATATTTGCAATCACTGCATGAATTTCACTTACCTCTCCTACAACATCATCCGTTGGTGAACACGACATTTCGTTCACCTAGCGACTCCACTAAGAAGCGAACCCATCACATAAATCATAATGAATTCAAATATATTTATCAGATGCATGAAGGAATTAAATGAAAGTATAAATTAAGCTAAAAGATGAATAAATGGAAGGGATAGATGGGGGTCAAACTATGGGTATGAGGATGATTATGGGTATGAATCTAGTTATCATAATCTTTATGATACCCACCAATTTCCTCACCCATGCAATGAATATTTCCCAACCATCCCGAGTGGACTAGTAAGCAAGCATCAAGTGAACAATCCTTGTAATCCTCTTCATCAGTGTAATACAAGTTTTGTCGTGACAACCCATGATAAAATTGTAATTCGACATGAACCTAGAAGTCAGTCTCAGTCAAAGCCTTATAGCCGAGTAATTAGGGCTGTTGAAAAACAAGACAAACAGTCTCGTTTTGACTTTTCTTAAATACTGGGGCACCTCATCCTATGCCAAATGATTACACTAGGAGGTTTCCCTTGTTTAATGGAAATACGGATATATCTATTGAAAGTCATTTGGATATTCTATGGGATTACATGGAAATTAGAGGTATAGACAATGAAGACGTTTATATGTGAGCCTTAGGAGAATCCTTGCGAGGGGATGTTCAACTATGGTTTGATCATTTAGCACTAGAATCCATCATTGGGTATGACATGTTCACATATCTATTAATAGATAAGTGGGGTAGGAACACTAATAATTCTTTAGAGTGTAAATCTAGTAATGATTGTGCAGTTGATAATCAGTATATTGACAATTTTGTTTCTTAATTGGATCATTCCTCTCCTGAAATGTTCCAAATTATGAGTGTGCTTGCAATCCATAAGAACGTTACAGAGTACTTTGAGAATAATGTTTCAAAACCTCATGCTGAAACTAAGAGGGATATCAATCAAATCATATGAGATACTCTATTATTATTACTTGAAGCAGTCATAGAGCAAATCTTGGATTTAATCCATGTAAAGGAACCTAACAATCACCATCAAGAAACATCTATAGTTGAACCTTCCATTTGTGAGTCCATTATAGAGCCTTTAGAAGAGCAACTCTATAGTCATTGCCTAATTGACGATAATTTAAGCTATCAGAATTTGGATTCAGACTTTGAATGTCTCTATAGAAGAAGAAAAGGTTGAAATTAATCAAATTTCCGTCGAGGAGCAATCATGTGGTCATATTGTGGTTGAAGACCAAGTTTGTGAGGATTATAAGGAAGTTAGAAATGAACATTTTGATATTTGTCCTTATCAAATGAATGATGATAATAATTTATCCTTAGTTGAATGTAATGAACAATCTAAAGAAGAAAAACCACATGATGATGATATACTAGTGAGCAAACTTGACCTAGAGCGTTCTTTGTCACATCTTTAGAGCTGGAATCTATGTCAAAATAGTCATCAAGAGCCTCCAAGGAATTATTCTTGTAATGTTGTTGCTATTCCCCATCAGATTTTTGGTCAAGGTGATTTGGTTGAGGAGATTAATCATAGTGAGTCTAGTTCTTGGGAGGTTAGTTCTAATCTTTCCAATTTCTTTAACAAATGTCCCATATTGCATACAAGATTGGTGTTAGCACGTTTAGGTGATGCAAATCAAGTTCTAATTTTTCAATCCACCCTCCCATCCTAGCTTTTGAAGTCTTTTTGTATGGTGTCATGTGAAATTTTCGGTACAGAGTCTCGAAAGTTCCAAGTGGTTAATGGTAAAAAATTTCATATCCTTTCATCCTTGGTGCATAATTCTTTCAATGTTGCTGATTTATTTGTTTGGGTGATTGAAAAGCTCTATAAAGACCAATTCCATATTTTCTCATTTTTTAAACAACAAATGGGTTTAATCTCAATTTTTGGTTTATTGATTTCTAATTTGTCCCTATTTTATTTCATCATTGATCATAATGTGAGTATGATTGAGTGTCCTAATTAGAAATATGAGGGAAACAATGATGGCATGGGAGGGATAAATCATGTATCGTATTCTTTTCTTTCATCAAATTTAAACTTGCATAAATTTTATGATCTTGTTGATCTATGGATGGAAGAAATTTACAACAATCAATCTCATCCCTGGCATGATTTCATTTCTCGTTATCCTTCTTTGAATTTCAAACAACAAGTTATAATGGCTTTAATTTTCAATCACATTACTTACAAGCCATATTTGACTTGTTGTATCATTAACTGTAAAGAAATCTCAATAGATTCGTTCAACAAGTGGTTGCATTGGATTTATGATTTTAATTAACACTTGTCTAAATTGGTTAGAGTAGGTAGGACCTGAATAAGCCCTTTCTGGGTCGTAGTGTATCCTGTTAGTCTTGCACCTTTTTGTCTTTGCCTATAGCTTGCTTTTCAAAGCTCTTAGTGTAGTCTTTAGTTTTGGCCATTTTCCTTCACAATAAAATCAATCTTTTCTTAAAAGTTATGGCTATAAATTAGATTTATTTTCTGCATTTCAATTTCATGCATTTCAGTTTGAGTATTTTATTTTATCTACACAGTGTGTTGATGACCGGTCTATGAGTTTGGTATAGATCTTGACATTTTGCAGGTAGTTGGTGACATTTTGGCAGTAGTTGTAGAGATGGAAGGATGGATCAAGGATGCTAGTAGTTGATTGTGAGGACCAGAGATTCTGAGGTTCTCAAGCACTCTATTCAGTAGAGCACTTATCCCAGTTGGAGCCAGATCTTATCACATATATAGTAGCTGGGCTACCATATTCTATTTTTTAGATTTCAGTACACTTTTCAGTCAGTTCCCCTACATATGAGAAGCTGAGATGAGCATCTATGACGGATCATGATTTGATTGATGGAATATAGTACCCTCCCATGCCATGACTGAGTCTCAGGACACTCATATTTGAGGACTAATGTAGTCATTTTAGCCATTTGCAGAGAAGTTAGTAGTGCCCAGAGTTGTATCAATGTTTTCTCATTGGACAGATGTTTGTTTCAGATGGATTATTTACATGTTTATGACAAGCTTATATTATCTTGTGTTATGGTTATCATTGCTCTTATGCTCATTCTTGTGACATGTATTAGCATTTAGTGTCTTGACTTGGCGATCATAAAAATATGTGGACTTGGATGTATTGATGTCCCTACTCAGACCTGGAAGTTCTTGATCTATACTCATCGGTTTTACCCTCCTTAGGGAGAATAGAGGTAGTCATTCCCACCATACTTTGGCTTGCTAGTGTTGGTTTCATTATTCACTATCTCTGCTCATCCATTACCTTCCATTTATGTTTATGACCCGACCTACTATTTGACTTGTGGCATGGAGGACCTTTCTCCGCTAGAGCCTCTTTGATTGGACAAGCTTCCCTATTTATTTGTGTCTCAACTCTGAGTTTCCTAGGTTGTGTTGGCTAAACCTGAAACAAGTATCGCTGCCATTGATACAATGTATTTAGAAATGAATATCTTATGAAAATCCCATTCATGAAAAGTAGTTTTTTCAAACATACATGAATGCAAGGAAAGCCTAATGAAATTGGATTTGAATTACATTGAAATAAATATCTTAAAACATTCATGAAAAGTAGTGTTTTTCAACATACATGAATGCATATAATCTAAAATAATAAAAAATTGTGTAATAAATACATGGACCAAGGCTATGGAAAATCAAAGGCCCAAAAAGAAATGGTTCCTAAAGTTATATCTAAGGATTGCTGGACTCACTTGTATTGATTTGGATTGTGAGCATTTGTCAAGGTGAATAAACATTTTTGAAAGTAACTTACCTATTTGTGAGACACTACCATCCCTTATGTTGTTTCTTGTCCATCATATTCTAGAGTGAGTATCCCCTTTCCATATCCAAAGTGTCACAGTGTTAAGTTGGTGGTCACCCTTTTCCCTAGCCTTATGAATTTTATCCTTCACCCATCACTAGCAAATTGATTACAACTATCAAGTAGGTATGGTCTTGAAAGTCTGGACTGAGTTATAGTTAATTAATGTAAGCCCTATATATTGGGTTGATAGGTCGCTAGTGAAATGATTGCTACTTGTTATGATTATTACTTGAATGATTTGTAGAGCATGTCTTAACCTTTGAACACTTGCAGCGGATAGATGTTAGCCTGGGTTATATTATATGGTCATTTACAGATTATTATTTTGTCTATCTGGGTATATTGGATATTATAGATGATCATGTAGAGACATATAGGGTGTATGAGTATGCACCTTAGCTGGACTTGGACTCTCTGAGTCCAATGAGAAAGCTTACTCTCAGTTCCGGGCAGTTGCAGGAATGATTTGGGTCAGTGTACCTTATTGGTGTAGTTTTGCAATATTGGATGGCCTATCTAAGGAGGGAGATAATTTTATTGGATATCCTAGGGTGATGTATGAGGAAGGGGGTGTCCAGCCACTTGTTTGTACCATATTACCCCCCTCCCATAGATCCTGGTAGGCTCAGTTGGATAACACAGGCACCCTAGGAGGCAGTTTTTGGCATATCACGTTTCTCGAGGCAGATAAAAAATAATTAAAATGGCTACTGAAGAAATTGATTTGGGATACTGAGGTAAGGAAATGGCACGGGATGAGTTCTGATGATGAGTGTGATGTCTTCCACCCCTTCTTCAGCAGCTGCAGCACTTGGATGGGCCCACATCTATTTTTCGGGCATATTTTATTATTTTTTGGAGCTTTTAGATGCTCACGATTTCCTCAGAGAGGCACTATTTTACAGTTAAAAAATTATATTATTTTATTGTGCCATGGGGACACCATAGAGGAGTTAGTTAAAACTCCCTGGACCCACCATGAGCTTCATCTATTTTTTATTTAGTGGGATCCCCTCTTCTAGGGTGATTTGGTCCATTTTTATATTATATTATTGTATTGATCCATGTATTGTATTTTGAGCTCATCTCAACCATTGATTAGAACTTTTGGATCTTTTAATCTTAGCCACCCATTTGAAAAGTGGTTATGATTTTGGTTCTCTCATTCCTATTTAAAGGAGAGAGCTTCTCATTTGTAAGGGGTCTTTGGCTCTTGGATCTGGATAATAGAAAAATGTTTCTTGTGGAATTTCTTGGATCTCCTTTGCATCAGGTGTTCTTTAATGGTGATTGGAAAATATTTTTCTTCCTAGGATTTGGGTATTTTTTGTGAGATCTATATATTTTTTCGGGAAACATTGTCTTGTCTACAGGAGGGTGACTTCAACTTGGGCATTTTTGCAAGGTTTCCTCAACTCGCTTGGCTTGGATGTGTTTTGTATCAGAGGGTTTTCATTAGCATCAATGCGATCTATGATTTCATCTTGCTATTTTTCTGTAGCATTTTCTTTTTTCTCATGATGCAACAAATATGATATGGTTGACGTTTGTTGTGCAGGAGAGAGGGTGCAATGGCTTCTTAGGGAAAAATGTTGGGTGTAGAACCCACTCAAATATTCTCAAATTGATCGAGATAGCAGGGATCATCATTATCAAGGAATCTACAATGTTTTCTAGGTAATATCTACATGTTAGTTCTTCTCTTCCAGAACTCAATCCATTGGCATCTGCATCCTCATTTTATTCTTAAAACCATAAATATTAAAAAATAAATAAATATTATGGCTCAAACCGCTTGAGTTCTCGGAAAACCATTTATGGGTTGTGTAAATCGGGTCAAACCCCAAGTGGGTCTCCAAAAATGTTTTTCTAAAACTACTTCTTTTGGCCCAAATCCCAAGGCATTGTCCTCTAAACCCTAATGTTATTCCTCTAGTTTCCTTCTTCTCTAGTGATCTGATCTTTTTTGGGCAAACCGTTTTTGGTTTTTGTAGATCAGGCCAAAAACTAAGTGGGTATTCCTCAATGCTGGGCTAAAAGTGACTCCATTGGCCCAAATCCAAGGAACTGGTCCTCCAAACCCTAGCGCTACATTTCTTTTTCCCTTTTCTCTTGTGGTTTGACTTTTTCTTTGTTGCTCGAGTGCTTTGACATTGTCATACCTTCTTTTGAGTCTATCCATCGGTACTAGATAGCCCCGATCTTGTTCTTCACCTCCTTGCATTGGTCACATTTCCAAAGGCAGTGAACATCTTCATCTATTGCTAGTACCTAAATCCCAGATCTAGTATTTGTTAGTTTTTCAACATTAAGCTAGCATTATTAGGATCTTTAACTGAGAGAATAACAAGCACAACAATCAAACACAAGAGACAATGAACATAGTGTTTTTCCTCGGGGAAACCATAAAGGAGAAAACCACACAACTTCCTCAAAGATAGAATCAACACCAAAATAGAAAAGCCCAAAACAGTAAGTGATCTCCGACAGTAGTATCCTTCTTCTTATCTAGCCCCAGTGTCTTCTCCTTCCTCAACTATGCGCTACACTTGAGTGTGTATGAGTTGTGTATTAAATAGAGACTCCAGCTCTCTATTTATACTAATATCGGCATGACTAAAACCCTACTAGGGCCGACCTCTACTAGGAGAGTCTAATAACCCTAGTGCCCCGGAATTGCAGGGACTTTAACCCTTAGACAATCGGAGGGTTACCCACAATGACTTGACATGACTTGTTTACATAATAGATCCTCCCGATTGGAACATCGGGGCATGACAACATGACTCAATTACATAATAGATACATCCCAGAATAAACATCGGGTTACAAGACATAAGATACATAGATGAATACATTTCGAAGTTACAAATACATCAACACTCCCTCTTAACTAGGAAGGTATTCTTTCGACATAATTTTCAGCACTGGTCTTCTTCTCCGCATCAAATGGAACATCTCGTCATCTTCAAGTCTTCTTAGTCTTCAAGTCTTCTTTGTATTCTTTGTCTTCTAAGTCTTCAAGTCATCTTCTTTTTCAAGTGTTCTTCATCACGGGATCTGCATCATAATGACTAATGGCTTATCATTGCTGGATCATCATCAAGTCTGGATCATCATCACATCTAGATCACTTGATCTGGATCATCATCACAACTGGATTGTCACTTGATCTGGATCACTTGATATGGATCATCATCAAGTCTGAATCATCATATGCTATCCCATAATGGTGCTATCTTGATTCTTCTCGTCACAGGAAGTTCTATAGAGTCAATCCTGTAGGCCTACCCTTCATGTAGGTCTTCATCAGTGCTTATATCTGACACTTAAGTCAGAATGGCCCGCCCAACTCTTACATCTGACCACATCTTGTCAGAAAGGCACGGCCAGCACTCACATCTAACCTCATCTTGTTAGAAAGTCCCAACACTCACATCTGACCTCATCTTTTCAGAAAGGCTCAGCACTTATATTCGACCATGTGTAAACACATTGAATCGAAAAGGCTCTACACTTACATCCAACCTCATCTTGTAGGGAAAGGCACTACACTTACATCCAACCCCATCTTTTCGGAAAGGCATAGCACTCACATCTGACCATGTGTAAACACATCGCGCCAGAATGGCTCAACACTTATATCCAACCTCATCTTGTCGAAAAGGATCTGCACTTACATTCGACCATGTGTAAACACATCGCATCGAAAGGGCGTGAACTCACATCTAATCATGAAGGAACTAATCCTATCATCGCATTAGAATGGCCCCCAGTCCTAGACTGAGCTACCTGGTAACTAACCAGGTGCCTCCATTTCTAGAATGGCAGTTTCCCTTACATCTGACCTACTCGTTAGAATGGCCAACACTCACATCTGACATGGGAGGAACTTAATCCTTTAGCGATGACAGAATGGTTTAACCCTTACATCTAATCAAGTGGGAACACATCCCTCTATCACATCAGAATGGCTTCTCAGTCCTAGACTGAGTTTTCCTGGTAACTAACCAGGTGCCTCCATTCCCAGAATTACAGTTTCAATTACATCTGTCCTACTCGACAGAATGGCCAGCACTCATATCTGGCATGGAAGGAACCAATCCTCTCGCCATGACAGAATGGATTAGCCCTTACATCTGACCATGGAAGGAACCAATCCTCTCACCATGTCAGAATGGCTATGGGTCTCATCACTTTCTCTTAGAGGAAACCTTGATCTGGAGAACACCAAGCTTCTCCTTGAAGTACTCGAACTTCAGCCTAGCCAATGGCTTCATCAATACATCAGCTATCTGTTTCTCCATTGCAACATACTGAAGCTTCACTGCTCCCCTCTGCACCATATCCCTAATATAGTGATACTTGATCTTGATATGCTTCGACTTGTCATGGAACACTGGATTCTTTGACAAATTCATGCAACTCTGGTTGTCACAATGTATACAAGTAGCATCCAACTGGAGATCAAATATATCAAACAGTAGCTTCCACAGCCATACTGCCTCACAACTAGCTGAACAAGCTGCGACATACTCTGCTTCAGCTGTACTCAGTGCCACACAGGATTACTTCCTGCTAAACCAAGAGATCACACCTAATCCCATACTGAAGCAACATCCTGAAGTGCTCTTCCTATCGATGGCACTGCCTACCCAATTCGAATCAACATAACCCTCCAAGTTAGTCTTCTGATTCGCATCGTACTTGATCCCATAATCAATTGTACCTCTCAGGTACCTTAGAATATGCTTTGCAGCAATCAAGTGAACATTTCTTGGATCTGTCAAGAACTGGCTCAAGGTGTTCATAGCAAAGCAAATGTCTAGTCTCGTGTTCGTTAGGTACATCAAGGACCCAATCATCTGACGATACATTGTGGCATCAACCGTCTCTGATGAAGCATCACTCAATAGCTTCAGGTTCGATGCCATAGGTGTGGCCATAGTCTTGTAGTCCATCATCCCAAACCTCTTTAGGATCTCTACTGCATACTTCCCTTGTACAAGGAAGATTCCATCTGCACTCTGCCACACCTCCATACCTAGAAAATAATGCATCATACCCAAGTCCTTCATTTCGAACTCAGCAGCAAGCTTTCTCTTCGTATCAGCAATCAACCCATCCATACTTGTCACAAATAGATCATCTACATATAGTAGAAGCATCACTGGGTTGCCATCCTCAACCTTGTAGTAAAGGTTGGAATCTGCTTTACTCTTGGTAAAGCCCAAACTGGATAGAAATCTATCAATCTTGCTATACCATGTCCTGGGTGCCTATTTCAAACCGTACAGGGCTTTCCTCAATCTACACACATGAGAGTCCTTGTCATGTGTCTCAAAACCGAGTGGTTGTTCTACATATGCTTCCTCTTCTACTACACCATTCAAGAAAGCAATCTTGACATCCATATGGTGTATCTTCCATTTCATCACTGCAGCCAGAGCAAGTACTGATCTGATGGAAGTGTATCTGGCTACAGGTGCAAAGGTTTCTTCATAGTCTATTCCTTCTTTCTGGGAGAACCCCCGAGCCGCAAATATTTCCTTATACTTTTCAATGCTATCATCTGCAGCATGCTTGATCTTGTAGATCCATTTGGAAGTTACAACTTACTTCTCTTTTGGTCCTGGGACAACATCCCAAACATCATTCTTCATGATCGACTGATACTCTTCAATCGTAGCATCCTTCCATTCTTTTCGATCTGCCACTTCTTCATAACTGGAAGGTTCTCTATCAATGAAATCACATAGTAAAGCTACATACCCGGAACAGGATCTGGTCCTCTTTCTTTCTCTGTGATTCTCTTCTGGAGCTCCATATCTTTCCGCAACTTGGATAAGTTCTCGTACCCAGGTAGGTTTCCTCTTATGAGGATTCTTCTCTAGAGGTGGATCTACAGGTCTTTGTGGTTCTTCAAATTCTCGATCTTCTTCTTGAATTTCTTCGATCATGGTTGTGTCATGAATTCTGGGTGCTTCTACTTCTTTAGGTTCTTCAGCAGGTCTCTTTTTGGATTTGTTGTAAGCCGTGTCTTCATCAACTGTCACATCCCTGCTAATGTCAATTTTCTTGTATCCTGGGAAATAGATTCTGTAAGCCTTCGAGCTTTTAGAGTATCCCACAAATATACCCTTCTTTCCTAAAGGATCTAATTTTGTTCTCTTCTCTTTTGGACTGTGTATGTACACAGGACAGCTGAATATTCTGAGATGGTTGACTTCTGGTTTCTTTCCAGAGAAGACTTCTTCAGGAATCTTTTTCTCGAGTACTCTATGTGGAGTACGGTTTTGTACATACACAACTGTTCTGGCAGCTTCTGCCCAAAGATGCATAGGAAGATCTTGATCATGAAGCATTGCTTTTACAGCTTCCATGATAGTTCTGTTCTTTCGTTCCGCAATCCCATTCTGTTGTGGATTATAAGGAGTGGACAACTCCCTCTTAATCCCTGATTCTTTACATAGCTCTTTGAATTCATTTGAAGTGAATTCTCCGCCATTATCTGATCGAAAGGTCTTGATCTTATTTTCAATATGGTTATCGATCAAGGCTTTGAATTGCTTGAACTTACTGAATACTTCGTCTTTGTTCTTCATGAAGTAAACCCATGTATTCCTAGAAAAATCATCAATAAAAGAAACATAGTATGCATACCTGCTTAGTGAGTTTGATGACGTAGGACCGCATACATCGGAGTGCAAGATTCCTTTTGCTTTGCTTTTGCTACTTGGAAATGTCTTCTTTGTATTCTTTCCTTTTGCACATCCTTTGCAAACCCCATCATGTTTTGTGAGCATTTCTAGAAGACCTTCAACAGCCTTGCTTGCAAGAGGTAGTGCTCTATAATGCACATGTGCAAGCCTTCTATGCCAAAGTTCACTTGGCTCTACTGTGTCATGGACCAAGGCTTGTTCTGGATGGCCCTTCAATTTGTACAAACCTCCTTCTTGTTCTCCAATCACCACCACATCATCGATAGTCTTTCCTCTTGGACACATGATGAATTGACCATTTATGAATGCAACCCTCATTCCTCTTGCATCCAATGCTAATATGGAGAGAAGGTTCTTCTTGAGTCCTGGCACAAACAATACTTACTTCATTGTTAGAGACTTATCAGAGTCTAGTTTATAGGAAGATTCCCCACTACTTTTTATTGGATATTGGTAGTCATCTCCTAGCTTCACCTTGTGAGGTGATTCATGTTCTAAAATTCTCACAACGGATTCCTTGAATCCAGTCATATGTTTGGAGGCCCCACTATCAATAAGCCAATCATCACTTCCATGAGTAATGTTTCCTGTGAGAGCGGAGATCAAAACATATTCATCCTCGCTTGAAGAATCTTCACTTTCATATCTGAATCTCTTCTTGGATGGTTCATCATCCTCTACAGCATGAGCATGAAGTCTTCTCTTGCTTCCCTTCTTGTGAGAGCTACTTTTGTTCTTAGGACAATCTCTAGCAAAGTGTCCTTTTTCATCACATGTATAGCAAATGAACTTAGACCTATCTCTAGGCTTTCTAGAGTTATTCTTGTGATGAGAGTACTTACTTCCGTGATGGATGGATCTAGGTTTCTTGGATTGTACTGTGAGAGCTTGATCTTCACTTCCCATCTTCTCTTCTCGAGATGCTATCCAAGCTTCTTCTTGAGAACTTTTTTCCCACAGTCTGCTGAACTTGACTAACTTCTTTCTAGCACAGATCCCTTGAATGAAAGAGTCCCATGTCCTAGGGAGACCATTCAAGGTGGTCATCACAATTTCTGCATTCTCCACTTCTTCATCTACTACTTCTAATTGTTCCTTGATCTGAGAAACCCTTATGAAGTAAGATTGGATGGTCTCTGCATTTTGGATCTTCACATTCTTCAATTGATTCCTCAGAGTCATCTTCTAGTTTATGTTCTTCCCTTCAAACAATTTGGTTAGGGCATCAAACATAGCTTTAGGTGTCTTAAGAGAGGACACCTATGGGATAAGGTGATCCTTGATAGAATCAACAACGATCCTCTTTTCCATAACCATATTCTTCTTATGTAAGGCCTTTGCCTCATCTCCCTTTGGAACTAGAACCTCCTCATGGATGTAGGAGTCTAACTCATTTTCTTCCAGGACCAAGGAGATCCTATACTTCCAGGCTCGGAAGTTATCAGCTCCCTCAAGCTTTTCATCAAGCTTGGTATGATGAGACATCTTAACTGAGAACCTCAAATGGAAATACAAAAGATTTTTAGATCTTACCAAGTTCAAGATGTCGGATCTGAAACTTGAGCTGAAATCCTACAGTACTGGATTAGGAGCAAATTAGGGTTTTGCTTTTCTAGAGTTTTGTCCACCCAAATGCCTTGAAATTTATCCCTAACTTCAATTTTGGGGAGGAGATCAATCCAGGCCTGGGCTCACTGAAAAATTCCTCTTTTGTGAAAAGCCCTAATTTTCAGCAGTAGTGTCGAGTCCAAAACTGAAAAACCTCAGAATTGGATTCTGCTTCGACAGAAAGATGTGCCCTAAGGAGGAGAGTTATTCCACCTTGCTTTTGCTGAAAATCTATGGAGGAAGATCCACAAACTAGGAAGCCTTAGTTCCCGTAGCTACACAGTGTCTTCTTCTCAGGTTAGCTCTGATACCATGTTAGTTTTTCAACATTAAGCTAGCATTATTAGGATCTTTAACTGAGAGAATAACAAGCACAGCAATCAAACACAAGAGACAATGAACAAAATGTTTTTCCTCGGGGAAACGATAAAAGAGAAAACCCTGCAACTTCCTCAGAGATAGAATCAGCACCAAAATAGAAAATCCCAAAATAGTAAGTGATCTCCAACAGCAATATCCTTCTTCTTATCTAGCCACAGTGTCTTCTCCTTCCTCAACTATGTGCTACACTTGAGTGTGTATGAGTTGTGTATTAAATAGAGACTCCAGCTCTCTATTTATACTAATCCCAGCATGACTAAAACCCTACTAGGGCCAACCTCTACTAGGAGAGTCTAATAACCCTAGTGCCCTGGAACTGCAGGGACTTTAACCCTTAGAAAATCAGAGGGTTACCCACAATGACTTGACATGAATTGTTTACATAATAGATTCTCCCAATTGGAACATCGGGGCATGACAACATGACTCAATTACATAATAGATACATCCCAGAATAAACATCGGGTTACAAGACATAAGATACATAGATGCATACATTCCGAAGTTACAAATACATCAACAGTATTTGCCTCATAGGTCAATTGTGTCCCAACATGGATCAAATTTCATATCTCCTAAACCCTGATCCAGATCCTTGGTTCATCTAGTGATGTCATCCATAGATCTAAGGTTTCCATCACCTTACATCTTACATACCTCAACTCCATTTGATCTGATATGGTGTCTTGGTCTGATCTCTCCTATCGGGAGTAGATCTGGGTCTCCCCCATCATTGTCTTGGGATAAGACAACATCAAGTGAAGAATTCCCCGATTGGCATGACAACCATCCATTTGGGAGACGAGGAAATCTTGGTTCCACCTCCTTAGTTTCTTGTCCCTCTACCGTCCATCATAAATCCATCTCACATAGGAAACTACAAGGTTGGTGATAACACTCTACATAAGGCATCTGTACTAAATTAAGATCTCTACATAAGGCATCTGCACTAACTCCCCTTCAAAGGTCCAGACTAGTGAAAAATGAGGGGTAGGGTCAAAAAAATTTCATGTCTTATGGCCCAAAGGTATGTAGAAAAGGGGTTTGAAGCTTCTTGGGAGGCTTATTCCTAAGCCTTAAGATAAAATTGGATCCAAAATATTTAGTCTTGACCTCAGAAATGAGCATGATATGAAAATTTGATCAAGGATAGATCTTGGCTAGAATAGACGGTGAAGATCCAACCCGCAAAAGAGATCAACAGTCTAGAAAAAAGTTGAATGCAAAAAAGGTGAAGAATTTTGATCTTGAAATTTAGAATCCTAATTTCTTCTTTCCATGATTAGAATTCGACGACTCAAAGCGCGTCCACCAGAGATCAACGACTCGGAAAAGAAAAAAGGGCGGAAATTGAAAGGTGGAAAACTTAAAGAATTTGATCATGAAAAGTTGAAGTTACATGTTCCGTGATCCACCAGATAGATGGCTCAAATCATTTTCACTAAAGATCGATGGTGCGAAAAGAAAACGGCAGAAGCTAAAATGCGGTAGCGGAAAGGTCAAAACCGGGCTCCGAGAAAATTGAAAGTCCATTTTCCACATTCTATTTTCCGCGAAAGGCGGAAGCGGAAGGGCGGAAGAAGAGAAGTTTGATGAATAAAATTGGAAGATCTGTGTTTCTCTTTCCACTAAAGGTGGAAGTGGAAAAGTGGCAATGTAAATTTTCGGTTATGAAAGTCAGAATTCTGATTTCCACCCTCTGCAGCTTGTTCCCAGATAAACAACTGAAAATGAAATCTGTAGGGATCAACGGTGCGGAAAGATAAGGGTGGAAAGGATAAGGCAGGGGGAAAAAAGATCAAATTGAACCTCGAGAAATCCATCGACCGGTTTTTTGTTTCCCACAAACCCTAGATCGACGGCCCAAAATGGATCTCGAGATAAGATCTACAGTTCAGAAGCAATTTCCCAGGTTAAGATGCATGCGTAGAGTGAAGCTATTGCAGACCATCGAAGGTGCTCTGAGCCATCATTTTCATCCAGCAAGCATGGTTTCTAGGTGTTTAATTTTCAATTTTTTTCAGGCATGCGTGTCCCAGCATGCTTTCCTATTTTGTTAACAATCATGGAGAATCTGCCAGATCAGAGTTTGTTGGGATTTTATGATCATTCAGATTTGATCCCCATTCTTGTAACTTATTTTAGGGCTCTGTTTCAAGGTGGGTCTCACGAGCCCAAGATTCTATAAGTATACCCTCGAAAGAGGAAGAAACGGTTGAAAACTTTCATTCAAAAGCCTTAGTGCTCGGGTTTTGTAGCTCTGTTATTTTCTTGGAAGCTTTAATGAAAAGTATGCTCTGACTTTTCTAAGATTCGTCAAGATGTTTCCTGTTCAGTCTGTGTTTCCTTTATTTCCATTTCATGTATGTGTTTTCTGCCAATACATTTCTAGGTTGTATGCAAGGAATTCATTTTTTATAACACTCATTCCATTAGAAATCATATTTGTTATGTGTTGGTAATGTCTATGATAGAATTCATCCACAGATAGGTGCTCTGTTTCAGTTATTGTCCCCTTTTATATTTCTGCTAAAGGTGTTCCCAGAGATTCATCCATTGATAGATGCCTCTGGCTTTCACTGGGCTCTTTCCTCATTTCTATCTTTCATCACTACAAGATAATTTGACTGAACATAATATTCATGTTGCCTCAGATTTCAGAAGAGAAATCCACCTTCATTATTGTTGTAAGTCCCTTGAATATTTTCAGGCTATGACTCCATTTCCCAATGGTATTTCTTGTCTATCTATTTCACCATCTTTAAATTTGCAAATACCCTGTTCCCCTCAGAAAATATAGCCTTCTAAATGATTTCCTAAATACATATGTATAGTTGAATGTTTTTTCTGACAAGAGAGAGCCCTCTATGACTGTATTGGATAGAATACAATCTAAAGATTGGCTTGAAATGGTTACCCCTATGACTTCCTACCACAACCATAGGAAAATTACAGGGTGATAACATCTTGGCATCGTTGTCTAGGAATAATCACTATTATCTCCTTGGGAAAACGACATCATCCTAGTTCTAAGACTTGGTTGAGAAGTCGGTCATAGACACGTACTAGTTGTACATACTCTGGTGACTCCACATGAAGTTTGAAGGTGACTCCACTGGGAAATACTGGCAGTCAGGAGAACCAACACGAGGAGAAATCCTGATGCAGAATCTTTCCAAGAGAGTTTTTATCCATAAAGTATGATTCAAAGGGCCAATAAGCTGCAAAGGTTAGCCAAAAATCTCTCCTTCCCTACTGAAATTGTTGTCTCTGTTAATGATATATCTGAACATTGAAATGAGGAGTTTGGACTAGCTTTCCCAAGAACTAAATATGAGTCCAGATTCTCTGACGTGGTCTATGATATCTTTGCATTTGATTTCCCCACATTTCCTGGTCACCTAAGACCTAAGAGCCTCTAGGCATGGATTTCCAACACTTTCTTGACCCAGAGTTCCCTATGCCTACTATTGAATCTACCCTGTTAAATTCCATTGTCATAAGGAAATCTGCTACCTCATATTTGTCTCCCATTTATTCCAAGCAAAATAAGCATTAATCTTCTAGCTGCACAACTCCCCACATTCCTACAGTTCCTCACATCACACCAATTTATGTCACACCAGTCTTAATCCCCCTTGTAAACCCTGTTATACCTCCAAGGATGGAAAATAGATTTTCCCCTTTACATTTTCCTACTACTCTCCATGACCTCCCTTTGGGATACTCCCAAAGGATCAAACAATTCAATGGGGAGAGGGGTTATTCAATTGAGGAGCACTTGGGATGGTTCTTATATTGGATAGACCTAGAGGAAGTGGATCATGATGATGTTAAGGTCAGACTGTTTGCTCAAATTCTAGTTGGAGAAGTAAGAAAATGGTATAAAAATCTCCTAGCCGACTCCATCTTGAACTATCAAGCCTTTGAAGATGCCTTCAAGGACAAGTGGGAATACAAGAAGAACCCTAAGTTGTATCTAACCCAATACAATTCCATGAAGAGAAAGGAGAGTGAATCTGTCCAAGAGTTTTCTGACAGGTTTATGAAGGTGTACAATTCCATCTCTGCCTAGTTCAAACCTCCCATTGGTTCTTCCCAACTCCACTATACTAAAGCCTTCGATAGTGAGTTTACCTTGTGTCTAAGTGAAGGAGATCAACCTCCTTGGTGTCTATGATGAAAGATGCCGTAGAGGTGGAGGTAAACTTGATTGCTGGAAGAAAGAAGAAAAGGGATGAAGGAGAATGGAGAAGGAAGGAAGGAGAGCGGAGAAGAGAGGAGGGAGAATGGAGAAAATATGGGGGAGAATGGGAGGAAGGAGAAAGAGAGGAGAGAAGAAAAGATAAAGAAATTGAACAACCCTCTACCTCTAGCTCACAAGAGGCTAGAATAGACACAGTGTTGAGAACCATGGAAAGGATGATGGAGAGACTCTTTGTGGATGGTAGGCCACCTCCCAAGGAAAATCAAGAGTAACAGAACAAGAACCATAATGCTAGAAGGCCACTAATGCCCCAAAAGAGGCAGAGAGACCAACGAAACCCTCCTAATCCACCTGTCAGACCTCCATTTTAGAAAAATTATGTGGATTGGGATGGTGAGAATCAAGCCGAGGAAGAAATTCATTAGTTGGACACCGACGCACCCTCCACTTTTTTTACCAAATAAGAACACGATAAGGCTTGTATTGAAATGGGGGATATTCCTACAGGGGAGACCGAAGATTTTCAGACAGGATATTAGCTCGGTATCATGGAGGTGTAGAGAAAGATCAGTCTAAGGAGCATAGATGTTCCTATTACAAGAAATAAAGAGGAAGCAAACAAAACCTCTACAATAAAACCAAAGAGAATTCCACCCCCTAAGGACACCTCCACCAATCTAGTAGAGCCCAAAGGGAAGGAGAAAAAATAAGATGATCTAAGGAGCTTAGATTCAGGGCAAAAATATTTCAGTTTGGAGGCTGAAATTGCAAAGATAAAAATATACGTCCTTCTTACTGAGCTGTTAAAAAATTATGAATATCATTCTAAAGTTTCCACAGTGTTGAAGCCTCTGGGAGAAGTTTCTACAATGTCAGAATCCCTAAATCTCCAGGATTATAATCCCACCTTCATTTTTGGACCCCATGTAAATGAGTATGTTGATGAAGATACCCCCCCTCCTATATCAATTTGAAAATTCACAATGATATCTTACACAATTCCATGTATGATTTAGTAGCCTACCACAGTCTGATGCCTAGGATAATCATGGAGGACTGGGATTGGAAGTGACCAGACCCTACAAATATCTTTTCTCTAATTTTGATTCCAAAAAAGTTAGGTGTCTAGAACTTATCAAATATCTAGTCCTCTCTTTGGGCCAAACCCCTGCCAAAACCCTGGTCATGGATGTAGTTGTAGTTGAAATCCCTCCAAAGTTTGGGATGTTGTTGTCAAGATCTTGGGCAGCCAAGCTTGAAGGTACTATTCAAATGGATATGTCATATGCCACCATCCCTGTCTTTGGAGTGCAAAGAAGGATCTTTAGGGAGAAAAAGTTAAAATACATGGTGACCAGTGCTGAAAGGACAAACAACCACCCCATCTATGCATTGGATACTGAGATGGGATTAGCTATTTTCTTTGTAGAAGGAGTCATAGACAGTTGTAGTTCACAGAACATTGCCTTTATACCCACACAAGAGGAGTTAGATGGAGTATGGGAGGTAAGTTTTGATGGGGAAGCATGCAGGGAAGGGGTAGGACCTTGAGTTTGGATAAGCCCCCGAGGAGGGGGAAATTTAAACTACTCCTACAAACTTGATTTTGATTGTACAAATAATGAGGCAGCGTATGAGGCTATGATGTTAGCCATCCTATAGGATTTTCAAGTCAGAAGGGTAGTAATACATGGGGATTCTGAGATAGTGATTAAACAAATGACATGTGAGTATTAGGCTAGACATCCTAGGATGAGGAGCTACATAAATCCTGTTCAGGACCTCATGGAATGCTTTGAGGAATGCAATTTTAATCTGATCCCCGGATTACAAAATTGCATGGTTGATTCCCTGGCCAGTTCTATGACGGTGTTCAAGGTCCCTATGCACCCTGGAGGGAAATATGAAATCGAAGTTAGGCACAAGGTCTCTGTCCCAGATAACATGAAGAGATGGAAAGTCTTTGAGGATGACAGTCAAATCCAGAAGTTACTCACTCTCACTGGGGAGTTTTATGGATTGACTATTGATGAAGAAAATGAGATTCTAGAGGAGGATAATCCTCATCAAACCCCATTGAAAATCCAGACTTTTGCTTTCAAAGAGATGCCCCAAGAGGAGGAGGTTACTCCTTTTGAAGACACTGATGGTGGAGAAACTGTGGAAGATTGGGAGCCAGATCTACAGGAGGCTGATGGGCATCCGGAATATGTAAACAATCTCTGCAGCAAGGAGATCCTATAGCTGAAAGGTAACTCCATCCTCAGGGGCCTAGTTCCTTTAGAAATTTTTTTGATCCTAATGATGTGGCTAAAGAAACTCAATTATTCCCAAGCTGTGAAAATGTTGAGGATGTAAATATTGGGACATAGGATCAGCCCAAGGTCATCAAGATATCAAGAACCCTCTCATTTGAAGCCAAGCATAAATACATCTCACTGATGATAGAGTACTATGATGTGTTTTCTTAGAGCTATAGTGACCTTAAGGCCTATGATACAAGCATAATATAGCATACGATCCCAATCAATAAGGACGAGATTCCTTTCAAAAAGAAGTTGAGAAGGATGAATCCCAAACTGTTGCCCCTGACAGAAAACGAGATCAAGAAGTTATTTGAGGCCAAAATTATTGTGGCCCTCAGAATCTCACGATGGGTGGAAAATATGGTCCCTGTTAGGAAGAGGAATGGGGAAATAAGAATATGCATTGACTTCAGGAAATTGAATAGGGTTTCTTTGAAGGACCATTATCCACTTCCCAAAATGGACCATATCTTACAAAGAGTAGTGGGTTCACGGAGGATCTCCACTCTGGATGGATTCTCAAGTTATAACAATATTGTGGTGCACCTGGAAGATCAAGAGAAGACAAACTTAACCACACTCTGGGGCACTTTCATGTATGCTAAAATGCCATTTGGACTTATGAATGCAGGAGCAATTTTCCGGTAGGTTATGGACATAACCTTCGTCGATGAAAAGGGCAAAATTCTGGTCATCTATATAGATGACATCACTGTCTTTTCCAAATCCGATGAGGAACATGTCACACACATGTTGAGAATGTTTAGAAAATGAAGAAAGTTCGGCATCTCCCTAAATCCGAAAAAGTCATTATTTTCTATGAAAGAATGGAAGTTGTTGGGACATATAATCTCTTAGGGACGAATTAGGATAGATCCAAAAATGGTTGAGGCGATCAGCAAAATCGAGCTCCCTCGGAATAAAGTCGAGGTTCAATCTTTTCTGGGGAAGGTAAATTTTCTAGGAAGATTTATTGTTGCCTTTGTCAAAATAGTGAAATATATAACATACATGTTGGGAAAGGATAAAGAAATCAAGTGGACTCTTCAAGCCAAATAATCCTTTGAATACATAAAGAATGCCATATCTGAAGCACCTGTACTTGCAAGCTTTGATTTTTCTAAAGACTTCCTCATATTTTCATTTTCCTCGGAGCACACAGTGGCAGGGGTATGCTGCAGAAGAATCATGAGGCACATGAAAAACCCATTTCTTTTTATAGCAAGAACCTGAGAGATGCTCCCTTGAATTATAATATCCTGGATACACAATCTTATGCTTTGGTGCATTCCTTAAATTATTTTTGGGTATACATCCTACATTCCCATATCATTGCTCACATCCCTACCAGGGCTGTGAAAGACATTCTGAACCAATCTGATCCTAAGGGACGAAGCGAAAAGTGGATAACAGGCCTGCTTGAGTATGACCTAGAGATCAAGCCCACAAAATTGATCAAAGGCTAGGGACTATCCAAGCTTAAGGCCCAATCCAACTGGGATGCTCTCATCCTACACATGATTGTTGAATTGTCAGCTGAAGAGAAAAATCCTCAAGGACAACCAGGTCCCCCAGTAGGTGAGCATTTTCTATCATCCCCATGGTACACTAATATCATTTTTGTGTTACAACATTTGCAGGCCCCACAAGGTATGGACAAGATAAGGGCCAGATTTCTCAAGCAAAAGGAATCTAGGTTTTGCATCTTAGAGGGGAAATTGTATTTGAAGGAGCCAGGAGGGGTGCTGCTGAGTTGTGTAGATGAGCAGGAGGAAAAGAGGGTCATTAAGGACTTCCATGAAGGATAATGGGGAGTCCATCACTATTGGAAATCCATTGTAAACAAAATCATGAGGGAAGGATTTTATTGGCTTGCCATCTTCTTCGATACTCACAAGAAAGTTGTTGCCTACCACAAATGTCATATGTTTGAGGGGAGAAGGAAGCTATTACCCTTTCCTTTGAAACCCATACAAGTTGAAGCCCCTTTCCAGCAATGGGGGCTATATTTCATCGAAGAGATAAATATGTATTCCTCAGGGAAGAATAGGTGGATCCTCACTGCCATTAACTACTTCACGAAATGGATCGAGGCCATCCCCACAAGACAAGCTACTGAAACAGTGATCATGCAGTTTCTGGAGAAGCATATTCGATCAAGATTTGGGGTTCCCATGAAGATAATCATTGAAAATGCTCCTGTATTCAAGCCTAAGAAGATAGTGGAATTTTGCTTCAAATACCATATACAGATGGGAAATTCCACATCCTACTATCCTCAGGGGAATGTGCTAGCAGAATCTTCAAATAAGAGCCTGATGAGAATCATTAAGAAGCTGCTGTAGGATAACAACAAGGATTGGCACACGAAATTGACTCATGCTTTGTGGGATGATAGAATTAGTGTGAATAAGTCTATTGGTACCTCACCTTTCTAGCTGGTTTATGGCTCTTCCTAGTTCCCTAAGCTTGTCAGTGATGAAATTGCTATAGGAAGAGGAAAGAAAAACCCATCCAACTCAGAGGAGGATTTATTAGCTGATTGAATTACAACAGTAGAGGGAACAATTATTTGACAAAAATCATAATTTTTAGGAAAATAAGAAAGAAATATCTGACAAACGTACTAATCCTGATGATTTCCAGTTGGGAGATGTAGTTTTGTTGTGGGATGCACCACATGAAGAAAAGGGGAAACATGGTAAGTTTGACCACCTATGGAAGGGCCCTTACAAGATTTAAACTTTCAGAGGACTGAATGCCTACATTCTGGAGGAGATGGAGGGTGGTATAGTATCTAGAGCTCTTGTAAATGGGAGGCTCCTCAAACACTATTTCTTATAAAGTAAGTTAAGCTCCCATGTCATTGTATATACCATTTTATTTTAACATTGCATGTGTGGATAGGCCCCCTACCATACTTAAATCCCGAGGTGAAGGTAGTAAGGTCTCTAACAGGGGTTGTCATTTAGTTTTCCTTTTCAAGCGAATTTGAAGTTGCAAGAAATTGGTATACATGGTTCTTTGCTTCCTCATAGGGAAGATAGCATCCCCGAGTTGGAGCCATTATTAGCACCTATGAAAAATGAGGGGTAGGGTAAAAAAAAATTCATGTCTTATGGCCTACAGGTATACAGAAAAGGGGTTTCAAGCTGCTTGGGAGGCTTATTCCTAAGCCTTAAGATCAAAATGGATCCAAAGTAATTAGGCATGACCTCGAAAATGAGCCTGATATAAAAATCTAATTAAGGATAGTTCTTGGCTAGAACGGACGGCGAAGATCCAACCTGCAAAACAGATCAACGATCCATCAAAAAGTTGGAAGCGGAAAAGGAGAAGAATTTTGATCTTGAAAGTTAGAATCCTGATTTCCACTTTCTGCGATCAAAATCCGATGGCTCAGAGTGCACCCACTAGAGATCAACGGCTCAGAAAAGAACAAAGGGAAAAAATCGAAAGGCAAAAAACTTAAAGAATTTGATCATGAAAAGTCGAAGTTCTATGTTTTGTGATCCGCTAGATTGACGGCTCAAAGCGTTTCCACTAAATATCGACGGTGTGGAAAGAAAATAACAGAAGCAGAAAGGTCAAAACCAGGCTCCGACAAAATTGAAAGTCCATTTTCCGCATTTCATTTTCCGCAAAAGGCGGACGTAGAAGGGCAGAAGCAGAAATGCGAAGGCAGAAGAAGAGAAGCTCAATGCAAAAAATTGGAAGATCTGCATTTTGCTTTTCGCTAAAGGTGGAAGTGGAAGGTAGGAAGCGGAAAAGCAGCAATGTAAAGTTTCAGTTATGAAATTCAGAATTTTGATTTCCACCCTCCACAGCTTGATCCCAGATCAATGGCTGAAAATGAATCTTACAGTGATCGACAGTGTGGAAAGCTAAGGGAGAAAAGGATAAGGTAGGGGGAGGAAATATAAAATTGAACCTCGATAAAGCCATTAGACCATTTTTCGTTTCCTGCAAACCCTAGATCGACGGCCCAGAATGGATCTCGAGGTAAGATCTACAATCCAGAATAAATTTTGCAAGTGAAGATGCATGAGTAGACTAAAGCTATTACAGATCATCGAAGGTTCTCTGAGCCATCGTTTTCATCTATCAGGCGTGGTTTCCAAGTGTTTAATTTTCCATTTTTATCCAGCATGTTTTCCTACTTTGTTAACAATCATGGAGAATATGCCAGATCAGAGGTTGTTGGGATTTTATTATCATTCGGATTTGATCCCCATTTTTGTAAATTATTTTAGGGCTCTGTTTTGAGGTGGGTCTTGGGATCCCATGATTCTATAAATATACCCTCGAAAGAGGAAGAAAGGGTTGAAAATTTTCATTCAGAAGCTTTAGTGCTCGGGTTTTGTAGCTCTATTATTTTCTTGGAATCTTTAATGAAAAGTATTCTCTGAGTTTTCTGAGATTCATCAAGTTGTTTCATGTTTAGTCTGTGTTTCCTGTATTTCCATTTCAGTTATGTGTTTTATGCCAATACATTTCTAGGTTGTATGCAAGGAATTTGTTTTTGATAATGCTCCTTCCATCATAAATCGTATTTGTTATGTGTTGGTAATTACCGTGATAGAATTCATCCACAGATAGGTGCTATGTTTCAGTTATTGTCCCCTGTTATATTTCTGCTAAAGGTGTGCCCAGAGATTCATCCATTGATAGATTCCTCTGGCTTTCACTAGGCTCTTTCCTCATTTCTATCTTTCATCACTCTAAGATAATTTGAATGAACATAATAGCCATGTTGCCTTAGATTTCATAAGAGAAATCCATCTTCACTATTGTTGTAAATCCCTTGAATATTTTCAGGTTGTGACTCTGTTTCCCAATGATATTTCTTATATGACTGTTTCGCAATCTTTAAATCTGCAAATACCCTATTCCCCTCAGAAAATCTATCCTTCTGAATGCTTGCCTAAAGACATATGTATAGGTGAATGTTTTTGTGACAAGAGAGAGCCCTCTATGACTGTATTGGCTAGTATTAATTCTTGCACATGATCTAGGAACCAAGAATCAATCTCATGAAAGAATAATAAACAAATACTCATGAAATGGTGTTAATCAGAACCTGAATTGGTTTCCTCTCTGTATATTCAATAAACAATGAATAGTTACAATACCAATGTCAAGCAATAGATTGAATCCATGAGGAATTTGAATACCTAAGGAGATAATTCGAATTCAGTGAGTGAGTCTAGCTTAACTGACTCTCAACCATTGGTTCACACTTAGTTAACCACTTGACGAAAACCCTAATTGACTCACCAAACCCTAACTGAAGTTGGAGTGCAATAAATGACTGAATCTCAACTGAAGGAGATCAAACACATTTCATAGAAATCCAACCATCAAGGGCTAGTGCTCCATGACTTCAATGAACCCCGATGAGGTTAACTGAAGCTAAACTGACCATCAGAAGTTGGTGGAGGTGCCCTGTTAACTCCAGATCATTAAATAATAATAAATAATCATTAAATAATATATTTAATGAGAGGAGGTGCCTTAACTGACTGGTCGAACTAATTGTAACCACCAGTTAGCAATTAGGTGCATTAATATCACTCAGACCACCCCCAGAGTGCTCCAGTTAGCCTCCTTGTCTATAGGAGAAGGCTAAGTTAGCCTCCTTGACTGTAGGTAGGCATGGGTGTGACTGGATGATGGAAATTAATGCTCCACTGATGTCAATTAATGTCAATTATACTTAGGATAGTGGTTTAACTAGGCCAATTTGACCAAAAAGAGTGCGTATGATGGTAAATGTATCCAACACCTCCCTTAAGCTATACTCAAGAAGAGTTAGAAAACATAGATGCATAAAAATGCTAGGGCCTTGGCAACAAAGGCCATAGGTCACCTTGTACAATAAAGTAACTGCTTAGTATAACCAAGGAAACGGGGAAAACCTCATGGGAAAAATACCCCCCCTCAACTAAACAGTAAATCAAGAATTGGTTCTTCTATGCAGCAGCATCTTGAGACTATGCATGTGAACCTTTGAATCCAATCTAAATGAATATGTCTGGAGGAATCTTCCACTTTGGAAGAAGAACAATGCACTCAACTGAATCAGAAATATAAGCAGCTGCACGGTGAAAACTGGACCCATGTAGAGAAACTGAAATCATCTAAAGAGAGAGCAAAGGTTCTTGAGGATTCGAACCACGTGTGGAACACTCAAGAAACTGATATTTTGCATCCTTTAATAGCAAACCATGAGTGGGCCCCAATTTTTAGGAGCAAGTGTCCAAGCGGATGCAGAATGTCTTCCTCTTTACTAGTTCTGTGAGGAGATGAGCATGTGACCAAAGGTAGAGAAGCCCTGGGACTCTGGAGAGCGAATGATTGAGCTCCATAATATTATATAGCTTCAGAAATAGCTAATGAATCACATAATAAAATATCAGCAACCTCATAAGAGGAAACTAACACTAAATCCCCATCAACAAAATTAAAGAAGAATTGCGGTATTGATTTTTCACACCGGAATTGGTGAGAGCAGCTACAAGCATGACTGAAAGATCTTGGATTTTAAAATATGAACAAAATAATATCAGATAATAATGTAAATAATATCTAAATAAGTTCACAACAGATCCAAAACTATGAAATGAAATCAAATCCCTAGCAGCAGTTTTGTAGGAGACTTGCGGTACTTGTTTCTTCACACCGTTGATGAGAACAACTACAAGCAGTACTGAAGGTTTATGAATCTGAAATTTTGAACCAAGAAATATCAGATCAAATCCAAATAAGATCATATCAGATCTAATAAGGTTCATATCAGATCCAAAATTATGGTCAACTGAGACAGTGGATGCATAGTTGTCTTTTTCTTCAAAATTCTAAATTTTGGTGCATGCAATCCTGCAGGATTTTGCTGGAAGATATAGATCATGGGGATCGAATGTGTCACTCTTATAATCTGATATTTCTTCCAAAATATCCAAGTTTTTACATATTTTCACACCAGTAGCAACATTAGAGGGAGAAAATTCAAATTTCTCTTCACTTTCGGAAGCAATTACTGGTAAATTTTGCACAGAATTCAAAGGAAAATCATCGATGAATGTTTGCATGGAAGTGCAACAGTATTTTTCTTCAATATCAGAGATTTGAATGTCTTCTTCTGTTTCAGCAATATGAGGAGATGAGATATCATAGATCTCATGAACTTCTGGAGTATCGGGAGAAGGAGTCACTACATGGAGACTTTCTTCAATTCGAATTGAATGTGTAGAATATTCTGCTTCATCTTCATCTTGAACAACTTCATCAGAGAGAGTAGAGGCTGAGAATTTTGAGTAAAGAACTCTTGTGGTGTTGGATGTGATCTCCAAAGTACTATTATGATCCTCATTGTGCTTACCAAAGGTTCTGTCCAATTTGTCCAGACTTCCTTTGGGTATTCAGCAGAACCAATAAGCTAGTACAAGCTAGGAGAAAGGGCCAGACCTATTGCTCCAAAAGCTCTGTCACCGTCATTTATCATTAGAGGAAATTTCAACTCAAAATGGGCCTCCTAAAATGAATTAATAAAATAATAGTTAAAATAATAAAATAATATTTATTAATTTTGGAGGAAGAAAAGAAAAAAACTACTTTTTTGTTTGTATTTTTGACATATCTCCCCGTGTTTTTACTCAAATTTCGATCGGGAGAGCTCGTTGGATGCATAATTAAATTCCACATCCAACGAGTACCCACTCGGCATACTTTTGACGGACCCCTCTACCCCAAAAACAAGAAATACCTGAAAAAATGGAACGATGATGTATGCCGAGTGGGTACTCGTTGGATGTGGAATTTAATTCTGCATCCAACAAGCTCTCTTGATCAAAATTTGAGTAAAAACACAAGGAGATATGTCAAAAATACAAACAAAAAAAGTAGTTTTTTTATGATACCTATCCCCAAATTTATATTAAAAAAGTGTTTAAGACCTATACGGTATTTCAAATTTAAAGCAATTTCATTGGCTAACAGATGATGACATGGAATTTGAATAAAAGTTAAAAGGCCCATTTTGATTTGAAATTTCCTCTAATGCCAGTCATTCTCATTCTCATAAGACTCTTTTCCAATTCCAATAGACACCTCATAGAGACCTCGTCTCTTCAGAGATGCAATCATCTTCAACTTCCATTCCGAATAGCTTGTGAATGGGGTGAGAAGAGGGATTGATGAGTCCATTCGAAGTTGTACCTGTTAAAACCTGCAAATCAAAACAAAAGAGGCACCGTAAGGTTGGACAGCCTACACATTCTAGGCTTTCATCACACCCAGCATAGTCAATCAAGTAAGCTTGATCAACAAGTTCTTTACTTGGGATATTGAGTGGTAAGCCTTGGCTTCTGGTGTAGTGCTGGATTTTTGAGCTATTGCTCAAATTTCATGGAGAAATCTGTCAAGAAGCTTGTTTTTGAGAGATAGATCTTTGATCTGCCGTATGCTCTGATACCATATTAATTATTGCACATGATCTAGGAACTAAGAATCAATCTCATGAAAGAATAATCAACAAATACTCATGAAATGGTGTTAATTGGAACCCGAATTGGTTTCCTCTCTGTATATTCAATAAACAATGAATAGTTACAATACCAATGTCAAGCAATAGCTTGAATCCATGAGGAATTCGAATACCTAAGGAGACAATTCGAATTCAGTGAGTGAGTCTAGCTTAACTGACTCTCAACCATTTGGTTCACACTCAGTTAACCACTTGACCAAAACCCTAATTGACTCACCAAACCCTAACTGAAGTTGGAGTGCAATAAATGACTGAATCTCAACTGAAGGAGATCAAACACATGTTATAGAAATCCAACCATCAAGTGCTAGTGCTCCATGACTTCAATGAACCTCGATGAGGTTAACCGAAGCTGAACTGACCATAAGAAGTTGGTGGAGACGCCCTATTGACTCCAAATCATTAAATAATAATAAATAGTCATTAAATAATATATTTAATGAGAGGAGGCGCCTTAACTGACTGGTTGAACTGATTGTAACCACCAGTTAGCAATTAGGTGCATTAATATCACTCAGATCACCCCCGGAGTGCTCGAGTTAGCCTCCTTTCCTGTAGGAGAAGGCTAAGTTAGCCTCCTTGACTGTAGGTAGGCATGGGTGTGACTGGATGATGGAAATTAATGCTCCATTGATGTCAATTAATGTCAATTATACTTAGGATAGTGGTTTAACTAGGCCAATTTGACCAAAAAGAGTGTGTATGATGGTAAATGTCTCCAACAGCTAGAATACAGTCTAAATATTGGTTTGAAATGGTGACCCCTGTGACTTCATACCACAACCATTAGAAAATCAAAAGGTAATAACAGTAGGATTTGTAAGCTTTACATATTTTGTGACAGGATTTTTATCCGCTCTTGGGAGATTTTGGAGAGTGAGAGGACTTCATTTTTTAATCTTAAGTCTCTTTGTAGTAGTTGTGAAGAAGAAATTTTGTACATGTTCAAGAATTTTGAAGACTAATTAGATCAATCCTCATTGGAGTTGGACTTGGAGACGTTGTCTATCAGGGACGGACTCCATTATCATTTGTTATCTACAAATTTCATGATTTGCATCTCTTTTATGTGTTAGTATGTGCTTAAATCATGCTTTTTAACTTTGAAATTTAAATCCTTTTAATGAGTTTAATCATTCAAATTTCCACATGCAAGTTAATGGTTATAAAGATCTTGTCATTTTCATATCAAGGACTGTCCTATTGAACTATTGCTTCTATATTTATATCAATCCTCATACTTGTAATTGGAAGGATATTGGTTGGTCATATACTGCTATTGAATGATATATTGTTACATAATGGTTGATGTTGGTGAATGATCTAATTTGTTACTTGTTATAAGAATTATCTTATTGTGCCGAGAGGCGCTCTACAACCCAGTATGGGGGAGATCTTGTAACGTGATGTAACGTTACTAACGTTTATAACATGTCGACAACAAATAATAGTGATAGTGAATATTATGGGAGAGATCTTGTAACATGATGTAACGTTAGTAATGTTTGTAACATGTCGGCAAAAAATAATAGTGATAGTGAATATTATGGGAGAAATCTTGTAACGTGATGTAACATTTGTAACATGTCGGCTTTGTAACATTTGTAATATTGAAGTAACTAATGCAAAAAGTAGTAAATATTTTGTTGTATAACTTGTGACTTAGCAGGGGCCAAGACATCCTAAAGCTCAGGGAGGTGAGCCTCTATCCAGGGGTTGCCTACGCTTCTATATTTGTCACAACCGACCAATACAACAGGCCAATGAGAAACCCTATCCCAGCCTTTTCTTGAACCTCTAACCTTCAAGAAGATATGGTATGTTATTCTTAACCATTAGGCCCACTGAAGTGCTCTTACATACTCATTAAAATTACTATATTGCAAACTACACACAAAGGAGACACAGCTATAGAATTCACAGTATCCTTAATTTACTTGCAAAAAAAATGAAAAGGCTATAGAAACCCTAAATACAGTTTATTTCTTCGTTTCTACAGCTATTTTCAGGTCTCTTTCGTACGAAGCTTGCAGTAGGATTGTGAATCCAATACAAGGATCCATTGGACTTCTGTGGTCAGGTAACTAGGCAGTGTGTCAGGCGGAAGTGGAGAGAATCCTGTGAGGATCGTTCCCTGTCGTTGCGCTGGATAGTTCTGGGACTCATGTCGTGCCAATGGAAACCATGGGCCGCCGCGAGTAGCTCAGATCAGTGAAGACCAAAGGAAAACTGAAGGGCTTGTCACATTCGAAAGCCAGAGGAAGAAAACAAGAACATGAACTCCTTAGCAATAATATGGATTCGATCTGCAAATCTGGTGAATGGGGAGATGTAACAAATACCTTACAAAATGCTGATGAGAAATACAAAGAGAAATGTTCAACATTTTTTTCAGGGCAGGAAGTCGATGAATTCATTGGTGCCGATCAAGAAAGATGGAATACTGCCTTGATCTCTGTAATGTCAAAACCAGTCAAACATAAGTTGAAGCTCCATGTTTCAAGGTAAGGTTAGAGCTCACCCTTGGCTCTGAGGAATATTTTCCATGTACTCCTAATAAATCATAAGGTTTTGACCTACGTTGCAGTGACGCCTTCTGGGACTAGTGCGTGGATAATTCCCTGCCATGATAACGCCTGTGTATATAGACATGGCAGATATACAACGATTGTAGCTATTGTATTGTATTGTGTAGCAGATTCAATAAACTACTGGTAGTAAAATATTAAGTATTCTAAAAATCAACCGATAGTACCCTGTAGATATCAAATTTGGTATACTATATGAGTTAGAATTATGTACCTATATTTTGTATTTTGCTTCGGCTAATTTTACATTTCCATACAATGAATTCTGTTGATCAATCAGAAAAGCACCTTGAACGTGATTAACTAATAAGTACTTACCATGTTAATATTTTCGAGGTTAAATGTCGGTTAAAAAAAATAAAATTTTTAATTATCTTTTAAAATAAATATCGATCGCAAAAACAACCTAATATGGGGGAGATGTTGTAATGTACCTACCTAACAAAACAATAAAAAAAAAAAATTATCAACCAACAAAAAAGTCAGTAAAAAAAACAACACAATATGGGGGAGATGTTGTAATGTTCCTACTTCACAAAATAATAAAAAATAATAAATTGAATTATCCCTCAAAAAATGTTAGTCTTGCATGTGCAAGGCCTCCTAAACAACCCATGGTTTTATTGTACATGGTTTAGGAGGGCTTGCAAATGGTTTTAAAACCATGTGGAAGGCCTCCTAAACAACCCATGGTTTTATTGTATATGGTTTAGGAGGTTGTTGAAAATGGTTTTAAGACCTTGTGCAAGGCCTCCTAAAACACCCATGGTTTTAGGAGGGCATTGCACATGGTTTAAAACCATGCATGGGGGAGATGTTGTAATGTTCTTTCCTAACAAAATAAAAAATAATAAAAAATATTATATGTCGGCCATAAATAGTATTAATATTGATAATAAAAATATTATATGTCAACATTAAATAAAAAGATTTGATCCCTCTTGGCGCTTTATAGAGCTTAGGATTTGGATCTATGCTGGTAATATTGACATTGACACATTGGTTTACATTTATGATATGATTATGTCTTCCTTCATTCTCTAACTGATTGAGATAAGGAATTGGTCTCTACTAACATTACATAGAAGATATAGTTTATTCTCCAAGTGTCTTCTAGGATAACTAAAGGGATCTCCCTTGGGAGGTTACAACACTCCAAAGAAGTTGGATGTGTGAATAATGTGACAGTGGTCACATTTTTCGTGCATTTGTTCATCGGACAATAGCCCTTGTAGTTCATTTGGTAACATTTTTGGTGTAGTTTCCAGGGAAGTTTCAAATTTTGAAGTGTTTTATTCGGAGTCATTCATTCACGCCCTTGGAAAATGACACTTAGTAAGTCTTGAGGTAAGTTCTTATCGATATCAATGCATATATTTTCTTGTAAGGGCTAATCTGAAGGCTTATCTGGTGACTCCACAAAGAACCCATCCCATCAATTAGCATTATCTCAGGTATGCCCTTGTTTTGGTACTTTGGTGAGATTTGTTGAGTTAACTTGGCAGGTATCTACTAGTGACTCCAACTAAATAAATATAAAATAAGTACTCTATAAAGACAAGGAATCCAGATGGTATGGCATCTTCTTATGAATTGTGAATGGATAATCGGATTTCTCACACATTCCGGGATATCCACACCATTATGCTATTGAAGACGATGGGAAGACACTTTTTCCATTATTTCATGAATATAAGTATCAAGAAACAACACATATCTGGGCATTCGTGCAATTTATTTAGGGAAACAATATCATACATGAAGACATTAAAATGAATCTCTTTTTTCTATCTCTCAACTTACAGGAAAACTTGAATGTCATAAATTGGTATGAAGGATTTCCTCATAAATAACTTTCTTCACTCAGACAATTGATCGATGCATTCATTGAGGAATGGGATCGTGATACGGAGGAACATGTAAGGAAGGTTGTGATCAACCGTATATGGGAAGATACCTTAGGAAACAACCAGAAGCAAGATGGTGCTAACGAAGAAATCAATGACGATACTCCATTTGAATTTAAAGATCCCGATAATCCAACTGTTGCAGAAATGGAAGTATATTTTGCTCTGCTTGACTTATCAAAGTTCCCAGGTTATTCAAATGGACTACCACATGAACTATGGAATCCATTTAATTATCAAAATGAGGATTATTTTGAATACTTGGTCGCAATTTTTTTTTTTATTCCCAGAGAAATTTGAGTTGGAAGAAGGTGTTTATATGAGATTGTTTTCTCTTCACTAAGAAGGAAATGATCGTGTTTGTCTCACAAACTTTCTTAAATATAAGATATTTTCTCTTCCATAATTTTTTTAAATATTTTGTATATGTTGGTGCCCTGGGAAACAACATATATGGATGGATTATATCAAAGAAACAAAGCATCTATTCAAGAAAAAGAAATGCATCGATCCGCTTAAATAAGTGCAAGAAAGACCTAAAGTAGTTATTAAGGAAGAAGCTCTTGACAAAAATCAAGTCTCAAAAAACTTACTTGAAGAAATAACGCTTCAAGATCTTGTCAATGACATCAGTATGTCCAAGAGTGAAGTTACTCCTGAATATGAAGGCAAATTCACTCTCGAAAGAGAAGACATGGATGCCTTTGTAGAAGAAAATGAAGAGTATAAGGAAGTGTCATTTTCTCCTGTTACAAATCCCCAAGATATTTTGGGTCTCTTGTAAGAAAATGACAAGTTCCTTGAAGATAATGATTATTGGAGTTTCCCTGGGCCACCCATAGTATGATTCCTCAAGACCAAGAAATATTATTTTCTAGCCCTCCGATAGCATAAATGTGGGAGAAGTCAACATGAATCAAGCCTGGCCAAATGATTATACAGATATCAAAAAATATTACAAAACTCTTGAAGAGGATATGCTTGTACCTTTTATTGATGATGAAGAAGGGATCAATTCTTTTGCCACTACAGTTGAAGATGAAACACCTCCATACATTACAAATTATTGCTATACCTAGATGCCTCAATATGATACAAAGTGTGAATATTTCAGAAAACACACCCTTGACAAGGTGGCGTACGACTTAGTTCAACATTTCCTGCATAGCACCAAGATAAGTGTGGTATGTAATACATATATAGAGCTGAATATTTTTCATCCCTTCTAGTAGGTCTTGCCTACTATTCTCTACAACATCTCTTAGAAAATATTGCATGAGTTATTCATCCCTTTATATCCTATATCGGTAAGTCCTTAATGATGCATTTCAATAAGATCGAGACATGTATTATTTTCACTCCTTGGTTTCATAGAATTTATTGTTTATCTTTCCGTTTGAAGCATGGTGGCATGAACCTTATGGATGACAGTTACAAATTTTTAAATAATATTGAAGGTACTAACATAAATGTTCCAAAGATGAAAAATGTGCTTCTATGTGAAAATAATATTTGAACGGGTTAAGGAATATGTTACAACTATCCCTCGAAAAGATTCTTGAATATTTTTATGGCTCACCTTTGCAAATGGTCTCTCAAGTTCAAAATCAGATGACCAGTTTCGTGCAAAATTCTTCCTCAATGGTGATGTATGATGGAGGTGGCCCATACAAAAGTCTAGTAGAAGCATGGATAAGTGAATATTATTAGAGCAATCCCTCTCCATGGAATCAATATCAAGGCTTCCAGGTTCCTGCATCCATCCAGCCTTCATTTCCCATCTCGATGTAAGTCTTGGTATGTATTGAACTTATCATTGATGAGATATTATCATGGATTATCTCTAAAGACAAAGGAAATATTTCAAGTATGGATTGCTTACTCATTTGGCTACATTGGTGGTATGATTTCTCTTATCCCATTCTGGTTATGATGCTTAGCGTAGGTAGGTTTAGTTTCATTTGAGCCTAGGCATATTACTGTTACCTTGCATTTTTTTTTCCTCATGTTTAGCTACTTGCATTTCATTATATTGAGAAAGGCAGGACGAGTGTCTGCCTTATGTGCTATTGATCTCTTTGGACATTTGATGTGTGTGTAGGTCTACATGTACCAGAATATTCATAGGTTCTCAAGCACTCCTGAAAAGAGAACTCATCCCGCAGTTGGAGCCAGTGTGATGTGGTACCTGTACTAGCACACCTTCAGATGGGTCCCCAGGGAGAGAGGGTCATTTTTTTCATACCATGACGAGTGTTATCCAACAGTTTATGAGCAATGGTCATGGTCATATTCTTTGGTCCTTCCTTTAGGATTATTGTGTCTTAATGACATTGTTGACTACCCTTTGTTGGGGATTTTAACCTTAGGGTTGGTGTCTAAGGCTCCTAGGGGTGGGTCACTGGGTCACATGACCCATCCCTTATATTTATACTATGGTGACATTTCTTCCATCTATGAGGTTCTTTTCTTTGTTCTAGGTCACCTTAGGCACCTTGCTAGTCCCTTTGCAGCCTAACACCCTCTCTCCTTGGGCCTCTTCTAGAGATGATGCCATCAACCTCACTAAGAGGTATTGCTTGTTTTGGGGGGGCATTTAGGGATTATCAACACCGTTTGGGTTACATGGGGAATGATGCCCCTCTATTGCTTACTCCAGCCTTCAGTTCAAAGTAATTTTCTTAATGTTAGCTATTTTAGTCATTGTTGGGTAAACTACGTGGAAAATACCCCAAGTTACCCACATATTTGATTATTTTATATTAATTATGTTATAATTTTAAGTTGACATGTTATATTTTCAAATTGGCATTTTAGAGGCATGTTGGCCTCATTTTATTTGTAAAAAGTGAGTGTTAGAAGATATAAATAGATCTCCTCACTTCATTTTGAAAACACAACTTATGGGATAAAACTCAATATGTTATTTTTCTACCCAAGATAGCCTCTTCGAATTGATGCGCACCCCTTGGATTCTTTCCTCTTTTCTCTTATGGATGAAATTTGGATGAATTTTTTGGTTATGCTCATGCTTGGTCGATGCTTGGATTTGTTGGACAACACATAACTCAAGTAAGTCAAAGTTCTTGTATTCTTGGTGTAAGGTAGGGGAACTTTCATCTCTTGAATAGTTGGATGGTATCTCGGGATCCATTTTACTCAAATAGAACCTTTTATCTACCTTCTATCATATTTGCATGGTGGAAAACACTCCAGAGGTTTTCCCTAGTTTATCCTTGGATCTCCATTTTTTTTCCTAGATTAGGCTCTTGTAATGAACCCTAGAGGTTGTTACAAGAAGCCCTAGTTTAGTGGACAAGGAGAAAGAACTCCAAGAGGAAGGTTTTTCACCTTCTTGTAGGCTAGGTTTTAAGGGTATCATCCATCAAAACCCTAAGTTGTCATGTTTTGCCAAAGTTAATTTCATATTCATTTGTAATTATTGCATTGTCTATAATAAATTAGGCTAGAGTTAGGTCTGCAATTTTATGTATTAAATCGTAATTTTTTTTTCAAATTTTGGCCTCCCTGAAGTTTCATCCCTCCCTCCTATAAATTTGGCATGCCTTTCTTATCCCTAGAAACCCTAGGGAAAAAATTTAGGAGCCCTAAAAACTTAAAAATATAAAAATTCTTTAAAAACCCTAAAAATTACCAAAAATCAAACCTAAGAACCAAAATAGTCCCTAAACTCTAACCCTTTTCTTCCTAACCTTCTTGGCCTCCCATTCTTCCTCCTTTCCTAGCTTCATCCTGCGCTTTTGGCCCTCCAGCCTTCCGCATCACAGACACACCAGCCCTTAAGGGCTTCCCTTCACATTGACATCTCTCCTTTAGGGCTTGCCCCTCTTCCTAGTGCCCATAACAAGATGTAACAACCTACCTAACAACATACCATAGTCTACATTTATTTATAGACTTCCCTTCTTTGATAGCCATCAAACACCTGCAAAAGGACAACACAAAAATAAGGTGAATAGTTAGCCTAGAGGTGCATTAAATTATTGTTTGATAAGAGATATTAAAGGTCCTAATTTACATTGATTGTTAATGATAAAGGGTTGATTTTGTTCATTGTTTCCAAGATAAGATCAATATATATCAGGATTGGGTGAATTGTTTATGTTGCTAGGATTGACCACTTCAAGTTGTGGTTGTTTTGAAATGCTTAAAATGCATTGAATCATGGCCTAAACACATATTCTTTACTCATTATCCCACTACTGCTATACATTCATCATTAGGACTGTCGTACTTAACTACAACTACTACTATATTTATATCAGTCCTCATACTTGTCACTGGAAGGATATTGGTTGGTCATAGATTGCCATTGAATGATATATGGTTATATAATTGTTGATGTTGGTGAATGATATTTTATTGAAATTTTTTCTATCCTATAATTTGTTTCTTGTTATAGGAATGATATTATAACATTGACATTGACACATTGGTTTACATTTATAATATTGTTATATCTTCGTTCATTCTCTAACTGATTGATATAAGGCACTAGTCTCTACTAACTTTGCATAGAAGATATAGTTTGTTGTCCAAGTGTCTTCTAGGATAGCTAAAAGGGCTCTCCCCTTGGATGTTACAACACTCCAAATATGTTGGATGTGTGACTAAGGTGACAGTGGTCACATTTTTCGTGCATCTGTTCATCGGACACTAGCCCTTCTAGTTCATCTAGTAATAATACCAATTGTTGAACTTATGGTTATACTGAATAAGGGGGGAGGCTGAATTACTATAAGATACTTTTTATTATTTTAAACATTCATCAATCATTCATCCACTTTTAATTAGTACAGTGTACATCAACTCAAATCATGAGACACATAATTTAACATGGAAACCCTTTCTAGGGAAAACCACAAAAGATTATCTTTATATATTCATGTAGGCACTAATCGACTGATGCAAATTTTGTAAGAACCAACTTATTGGAGACACCAATCACCTCAAATGAGCACCAACTCAACAATATGTAGGAACCAACCTAATACTGACACCAATCTATTTAACTAATCACCTACTTGGTAATATGTCGGCACCAACCTATTATATAATTAGGCACTATAATACTTACAAGATCACCTCAAATATCACTTCATAATCAACTTCAATCTACAACACAATTAATTTGATATCATATCCATAATCTCCCTTTAATCTACTTCATAATATTCCTCTGATCTTATTCATATTTTTCATCTAACTTTATTCATAATCTACCTCTGATCTACTTCATAACTTGCCAATGATCTGCTTCATAATTTTCCCTAATATGCAAAAAAACACTTTCAAAACAATTATTCCTCTTCCATGAGTGTGCTTATTATTAAAGAATCTTAGAAACCTTAGGAAAAATTTTCAAGAGAATATCATCAAGAACATATACAAAACCCATAAAACATCTTCAAATCCAACTTCAAACCTTAGAAGACCTTCCTCTTCCACCAAGTGCGCACCTTTTCTATGAGAGATCTACAAGATGATGAGATGAGCAGATGAGAGAGCGCTCCTTTTGTTTATACTATTGTTAAATCACATTCTGGGATGACCTAACATTGTTAAATATCTTGGTAGGTTTGACCTAACATTCTGGTTGGTCTGACTTTATAAATCTTTCATATATCCTCATTCCTAAGGGGTTAGAGGGAGTTCCATATATAGTTGGAAAGATATCATAATAATATTTCCAACCATGTATCTTTTGTTGTTGTAGTATCCATCTGAGACATCCTCACTTAAGCCGAACCAAAAATAATTATAATAAAAAATATTTTTATTATGAATTAACACAAGCCAGCCCCAATAAGTAGTCAAGTCAGCCCCAATGGAAAATTAGGTTTTTTCCAGCAAGGATTTAGTATAAATAGGGGGCGCCTCTCCTCCTTTCAACACTAAACAAACAAGTTAATTGCAAGAGGAGGAGGCTCTCTATTGCGTCTTGGAGAGGAGTTTTCTGGGGTTCTCCATCTTTGGAAAGGTTCTCTTATCAATCTTGGGGTTTTTGGTACTACGATATGGAACTACTTCTATCTCTGAATGATTTATCTCTGTTGGAAGGGAGAGATTAGGGGTGACATTATTTTTTCTATGGTTGGGAGATTATATTTGGTCATCGTGGTTAAAAGAGATCCACATTATTTGGTTTCTGTGATTTCTCTTTCTTTTAGTGATCTTGGTTTTGTAGCTATCAAATTCTAAGATGGTATCAAAGCGGTGTTAAAAGAATCCATTTCTAGAAATTAGGGCTCCACATTTTGGAGTGTTTCCCACCTCAGATCACCTAAGAAGGAGCATATAGAAACTCACCCTCCTAGGGCATATCTTTTTGTTGAGGCCAAATATTCATTGAAGAAGTTTCAATTTTTGACCTAATACTATCAAGGTCAAGACCTAGGGATTCAACATTCTGTTTGTCATGTCCACATTTTTGGACAAATTTTACTTTGTTCCAACTTGTCTCAGTAGGGTGCATTCATCCTTGGTTTCAATTTTTTCAAGCCTCCATACTTCATCTGTGACCTAGCTCCTGTTAGGGTTTCTAGTCTAGATTTTGTAGTCAAGATGATTGGGATGAAGGTTTAAGATAGGATTGATGGTACTTCCAATTTAATCTCATGGAAGTCTAGGGTTCTTCTTATCCTAAAATAAAATGATCTCTTGAAGTTTGTGAATGAGAACGTTCCAGAACCAAAAGAGGAGGCCAAGAAGGCTTAGTGGAAAAATAATGATGCTAGGGAAAGGATAATCTTGGTAGATTTAGTGAAGGACCATTTGGTTCCTCAAATATTTGAAAAGATGACTGTCAGGAAGATGTTTAGAGCCTTGAGGAAGCTATTCCAAGGTATCAATTTTAACCATGCTCTTTATTTAAGGAATCAACTGTTAAATCTCAAGATGTCAAGATCAAAATTAGCTTCCTCTTACTTTATGAAGATCTCAGAGTTAAAGAATCAACTAAACACCATTGGAGATACTGTCAATGATAAAGAACTTGTAATAAACACTCTTAATTATCTCCCTCCATCTTGGGAAGCATTCATTCAGAGTCTTGTTGGGAAACCAAAGTTGTTGAATTTTTGATAGTATATGGGCAGTATGCATGCAAGAGGAGACAATACTTGTAGGAAGAAGCAGGATACATGGCACCCAACACGAACAAAGTCAAGCCCTTACATATCATGTCAATAAAGGAAAGGGAAAGGGAAGAAAATTTTATGGAAAGAAATGAAAGGGTGGAGGATCAATTCCTATATCATATCAAATTAAGAACAAGGATCTTTCACATGTCTTTTGCTATAGATGCAATAACATTGGACACTATGCTCGAGATTGTGACTCAAACATTAGAGGAAATTTGAGGTCTAAAATGGGCCTCCTAAGAAAAATAATAAAATAATAGTTAAAACAATAAAATAATAGTTATTAATTTTGGAGGAAGAATGAAGAAAACTACTTTTTTTGTTCGTATTTTCGACATATCTCCCCGTGGTTCTACTCAAATTACGAGCAGGAGATCTTGTTGGATGTGAAATTTAATTCCGCATCCAACAAGTACCCACACTGCATACTTTTGATGGACCTCGCTACCCCAAAAATAAGAAATATCTGAAAAAACATGATCATGACATCATCATCACATTTTTTCAGGTATTTCTTATTTTTGGGGTAGCGGGGTCCATCAAAAGTATACAGTGTGGGTACTCATTGGATGCGGAATTAAATTCCGCATCCAACGAGCTCTCCCTCTTGGAATTGGAGTAAAACCAAAGGGAGATATGTTGAAAATATGAACAAAAAAAGTAGTTTTCTTTTATGACAAATATGTCAATTCAACAATTATGGTTGACTCATTTTATTGAAATTCTATTGGATCCTGAATTCCAACTCACAAAATTTATTGTTGGCACGTTTTCTTATAAGGCCCATTTTAGACCCCAAATTTCCTCTAATGTAAGAGGAAGCATGAAGCCTCAACTACAGAAGTTGATGAAGATACCTCTCAGAAGAAGCCAAATAATGAGGACCGAATGGAGTTCTTCTTCTAAAACTCCCCATGTTGAGGCGATGAAGTGAATATCCATGTGGCGGTGGAATCCCAGCTAGAAAATGAAGATCAATGCACTCTCAAAGGAGGTAGTGGGAGCCCAGCCACAAAACAATAAAATATAAGTATTTCATTTTACATGCTCTAATAGACTAGATCTGGTTGTTTTTTAACATGTCTTATGCAGTTATATATTCCTAGATTTAGGAAGTGTTTGAGCATGTGATATAATTGTTTTATTGATGTATGGTAGTCTCATGTAGTATTTGTTATGATTTATCTCGTAATGTTGCACAACATTTCATGGATCCCTCTTCGATGATATCTCCTTCTAAAATTCTTAGGGTAGTGCACACTCTTGATGGTAGGTTATAATGGAGACCGCAAGAATCCAAATAATGGCCTTGTGTAGTTTGTTCCAAATCACTAGCTAAAAGATGCCTACATACTTGGATGAACTATTGTTATTGAATTGGATAAATTTGACTATGCATTGTTGCTAACCATCCGATGGGATTTAACTTGTAGGGAATTTTATGGCCTACAATAAAAGGATGATGAAACTTGGTATGAAGGACAAGTGATCCCATTGATATGCAGATGGATCAGAAGCATAAGGTCTTTAGAGTCCCGACTCTCATTCCATAAAGAAGGGTGACTTCCACTCGAAACAATTAAGTGGAATTCATGACTGTTCATCAGTAACAACAGACATACGAGGACTAAATATGTGGATACATGACCCATAGGCCCATATGATCTCATGTATATATTGGAGATTGGAAGCAGAACGATTAAACAAATTTTTTTCTCTCTAATACAATTGTTCCTCTCTTCGATGATTATGGAAAACATAAATTTTTTAGTCATAGTCATGATTGACGGATTTTGAATGACGAAAGTTACTTAAACATTTTTTTAGGAGACAGAGGCAGTTAGCTCTTAAGATGAGGATCCTGGCCTATTTCATCACTTTAGCTGGTGTGGAAGAAACCTTATGAAGTATTCTAAAGTTAAGGAAGAGCATTGTTGATATCCTGAGCAGACCGAGCATGATTATTACAGCTACACTAATGGTGATGTTGTCTTGCTCCATACATATAGTTGAAGGATCTTTGATATACCGGGTTGTTGCCAGGATGGATACATATATCATATCTATGGATTCTCTAGAGAGGAAGTAGGATGATCTACTATAAAAGGAGCATGATTCTTAGAAGTAGAGGGAGCAGAACACTCCATTACATATGAAGATTCTCGAACACCCTGAGATGGGGTGGGTAAACTATCCTATTGATTCTCGCTCTTAGGTACATGATTTTAGTGATATGATTTGTTATTATTTTTCATATCTAGAATGTGGTAGGACTGAAATATGTGCCCTGATATACTTGATGCCTCTACTAGATAACATGTGTGCAGGAGTATAGTCTCTCTCATAAAACTCTATGAACAATATTCTCTTGATCACTCCGTGAGGAGTGACGAGATCTCTCGTACATCCTGAAAAAGGGATGGAGAGAATGGCACACAGTGGTACTTGTATGCGGGGATAATCTTAAGAATACCCCCAAAATTTATATGTATAATAAATGGGTGAATCTCCATAATATTAGGAAAAATTGAAGGCTATTTTATCGATAATATATATATATAATTTTTTGGATAATCTTTCATTATATTATAGAATCTTGTAAAATATTGGCAAAATTTTCACTAAATTATAAGATATTGTAAAACCTCGACGAATATTTCACTGAATTACACTAGCATTTTTTAACACAAAATTCAACCACTTAGATGTCCAATTTTTGACATATTGTTGTCGACAATTCGATAATCCTCACTATTTTTAAATGTCGGTTAAATTCTGGCAGTTTTCCAATAATGAAAACACTCGACAAAAATACGACTAATTTTGCTTTGTAGACGTCGAAACTCCGGCCACACATTTCAATGCATAGATTTCATAAATATGACTACGTTTTCTTTGTAACCGTCGGAAATCTGACCACAAATTCCAGTGCATATATGTAGAAACTCCGACTAAGTTTTCGTCGTAGACGTAAAAAATTCAACCGCAAATTTCAGCACATAGGTGTCAGAAATTTGACTACGTTTCCTTTATAGAGGTTGGATATACGTCACCTCCCCTTCGTCCGTAGTATAACCACTTTGCAAGTTTTAATGGAAATCCGACCACAAATTTCACTTCATAGAGGTCGGAAAACCAACAGAATTATGGAAATTTGTAATAAAAAAAAGATCCCTTTATATTTGGATTCACCAAAGAAACCTGGTGACCAAATTTTTAAGATCTTATAGGATGTGAAATTCCTCATATGCAATATTGGATATGGTATGCCTCATTCTATATGCCATATTTACTTCAATGGAGTAGCCAAGAGAAGTTAACAGAACCTAGCCATAGTTGCAACTCCCTAATAATGCACCAATGAATGCACCACCTAGACCTCAACTGCATTCTCAACCCATTACTAACCCCAAAAATAAGGCAGTACATCAATTTAAAACTCATAACATGCCAGCTTACTCCATTTCCCAATTTCCCTACAATGATATACACCTACCATCAGGGATGGTAGTGGAACCCATAGTCATTGAGGATGTCCCATCCTCTATGAACGAAGCAATAATGAATCAACAATTTGAGAATTCATTTAGTACAAGAATCCTCATTATTAAGGATGTTGAAACCCCTACTAACAAGAGAACCACCATATCCTAAACGTTTGACTTTGTAGAAGGAAGTGGAACAAACTCATTTCAATCTCCTAGGGGAATTGAAGAATATTTATGTTAACATTCCACTGTTAGAGGCCTTACATGATGTACCCATCTATGCCAAGACTGTTAGGTATCTGTGAATGAAAAAGCGACTACGACTGTATCATAAACCAATTTCAAAGAATTCCTTCATTTCACATGTTGCAGCTAATCCAGAATATCAACTTACGTAGGAGCGGGGATCTTCCCATGTCCCTAATATTTCTTAAAAAGAACTACTGCAAGTCTGCACATAAAATTGTACATAAATAAATTGTTTTTATTTTTTATTTTTAATCTTTGATGGGTTTTTTTTAAGAATTGTATACAGGACTATATATGAAGGTTCACTCGAAGAATAATAGTCACAATAGGGGCAAAGCGATTGCAGGAATTCTGGTTGATCCTCCTATTTTTTGACACCTCTTGATTTTTTATTTGTCTTTGAACGATGTTGTAGCACTAGAAACTTCGCTAAACTATGCCAACTTTTTCGTATTTTGGAGCTGCAACTCCTCTAAAATTCTGCCAACTTTTCCTATTTCAAAGCTATAACTACGCTAAAATTTTGCCAACTTTTCCTATTTTGCAGTTGCAAATCCACTAAAATTATGCCAAATTTTCCTATTTTGCAATTGCAACTCCGCTAAATTCTACCAACTTTTCCTATTTTGTGGTTGTGACTCCGCCATATCTTTCCAATTCATGGCTGCGACTCCGCCAGATGTTTCTAATTCGTGGTTGCGAATCCACTAATTCTTCGGCCACAATATTGTTATATGTCCACCAGTTTCTATCATCCCGCTCCAGTCTGCACGAGGAACATTAGATGCTCGTTTGATCATCATGTACTTTTGAGCTAGCATGGATGTACTTTATCTGCTCGATTGATGATGACCAACTCACATAAGCATGTGCGTATTTATATCCTCATGAACGATGCAACCATGAAATAACACCACCATGTAAAGATGATAGCTCAACATTATATTGAAAGGTACGGGTTCTAATCATAACCATAATTAGGCATGATTTGACACAGTAACAATAATTATACCTTGTCGTTATTCCTTGTTAGGAGAGCTTGATTAGTACTCTGCAAGGGAAACAAGTAAACAATTTATCGCTCATATTCATGATATGACCATTATTCTACCCAACTCATGCGAGATCGGACCAATAGATTTTATCCCATAACCGTACCAATTTCCAAAAATAACCATTCCACTTTCTGAAAATAACTGTGCCAACTTTATGAAAATACCCAATTGAACTTCATCTATCCATTTCCTATTACTGCATCTTGTAACTCCAACGTCTGCGTCTGGTAATTCTTGCATTTGCTAACAGAACTTACAGAAAGGAAGCATTATGGGTATCCCAGCGAGACATGAACCTGAAAACATAGCGTCTCTGTGTGAAAAATGGGGAAGTATTTACCATCTTTCAGGAAGCCGAGTGGACATAGTACTTCCAGCGATTAAATGGATTCCATGTGGATACGACACTGCAATTTGCTTTAAACTTGACTGATACTCACTCAACAGTTAGAGGATTGTGGATAAATGTTACAAAAGCAATTGTGGCAGAAGTGACATGATTACCACAGATTGAGATGAGATGGTTTGGTTGAAAGGCACCCAATTCGACCGCAGTATATGAATTTCTTGTAGAAGGAAAAATTGTTCATCCAAGAGGAAGGGGAAAAGCACCGGAGTCATTGCCAAGACCCCGGGATCAAGTTTTCATCTTTCTAAAGGAATACATAACTTATGAAGGAAGGTATCGATTCGTTTATATCTCTGACTTTATCCTACTGTCCCATTTACGCCATAATAGACTACTCAATATGCCACTTTATCTCCTAAGAACCCTACAAAGCATGGATCAATATCTAAAATCATCTCAGCATCCCATATATCCCTAACAAATCATGGATTAATCAAATTGTTAGTTTTGAGGGCCCTTGCACATCAAAATTTAACATGGGAACAATTTGTTCCTAAGCCAAGGGTAGACCGAGAACCTGTATTGGAAATAAAAGGTATTGGGGAAGAAAGTGATGAGCAAAGATCCTCAGTTTCATCTGGGGGGAGGGATGGAATGTCGGCAGGCCAATTGGATAATGTTCAAGAGGAAGGTGTGAGAGAAGCTACAGTAGCAGAAGCTAAAACTGGAGTAGCTGTAGAAGTTGAGACAATAGAAGTTGTAACTACATAACTTGCAATGGCAGAGGAGGGACATTATACATAAGAAATAGAAGGAGGGGAGGTAGAAGTCCTGAACGTTGAATCCTCCCCTGAAATAAGGGGAACCATAATTTAGTAGGAGGAATTTATTTTTGAAATTGGGAAAGTTAGTGAACTTTCCATCCCTGCTTCTGAAAATGTGGAAATTCTTGTGTCACATAGAAGAAGGAAAATACCAAGTGTTAAGGGCCATACATCTAGCCCTGCAAAGAGAAGAAGGACTAGGGCTTCTACTGTGTCAGAAGCGGTACATGTAATAGGAGAAAATGTTGAAATTCCTATTTTAAACCTCAATCATCCGCTATTACAGAAGAACTTGTTGCAAGTGAACCTTAAATTGAAAATTTACCTTTTGAGAATGAACTGTTAAAGGAAGAAGTACAAACGCTCTGAGATGAAGTGCAGATGTTGAAAGAATCTTACAAAAATCAGACGATAAAGAGCTTGAACACCTTGGTTGAAGTTGCGGGCCAGTTGGAGAATCCACCTTCTGTTTTGAAGGATGGTGAACATGATGGACTTCTATTCCTTGAATGTGGAGATATATTCAAACTTGTAGAGTATAGATTTACAATGGTGGATCTAACAGCGTGGAAATTAGCACAAGTAAGGAAGGGGAGAGTAGAAATACCACTAGCGAAATCGATGGAATAAAGGAAGCCAAGGCTGAGCACAACCCCTGATCGGGAATTGCAATAACAAGAGGAAATACAGTCCCAACAGTGAAAGTACAATGAAGTGCTTCCATATAATTCTCAATAATCAGGGGACATTGAATTGATGCAGGATCAGTCTCAATAGTCAGGGGATACATAAATCATTCAAGAGAAATCTCTGTAGCCTAAAAGCATTGAAATAATTGTGGAATAGGAGGTTGTTACACAAGAACCAACACTCCAAGGATCTGGCATTGAATAAACATCACAAACAGTGTGTACTTTGAGTGAATCACTGAAATTGGATGTTGTTACACAAGAATCAGCATCCTCAAAATTGTTTGCTAAAGTTGCAACTCAAACTGAAGTTGCTAGGGCTTAAACATAGAAAATGGATGCTGCGACACAAGAACCAGCATTCCCAAATTTTTTTGTTGAATTAGCAACACAAATAGAAGCGCCCGGAACAGGAGTTGAAGTAGAAATTTTGTTGGACAAAGGAAAAGGAGAGGATAAAAGAGAAAAGAAGAAGAAAGAATTGGAAAAGAAGCTCTATCTATTGCAACTTGAGCTTAGTAAATGGAAAGATAGTACCATTTTGATGAAGAAACGAATGATCTACCTGTTTGAACATAGGAGGATTATCCAAGATCTTAAGGATAGATGGGCTGAATAAATATCCCAATGCGACGATTTGCAGAAGGAGCAACAGGAACTGAGAAAGATTAAGTTCCTAAAAGAAGAAAAAGAACAGCTGGGTAAGGATATGTACAGCCTAATTCAAGAATTGATGAGTTACAGAGCTCCATCCCCATCTTATCCAATGTTCTTATATGAATAGATGGTCCTGTTTAAAATCATAGCACTAAAACAAGGGAGACCCTATCAGGTATTTTCAATCCCTAAATTCTTGGAAACCTTCATTAAGAGCGGTTTTTCGAATCAAAATTTGCTATGTGAAATATTTTTGCATGAAAGAGCATGCCCTATGGGTGTCTACTCCAATCTAGTTCCTTATTTGGGAGATATTCAACTAAGAGAATTTACTTCATTTGTTAGCAATCATATGCATTGGTGGAGCAACATTCAGACCATACAGAAGAATGAGGAGACTTCCACCCTTTGGGTTCGAAGTGAGCCCAAATCTCCTACATCATTAATAATTAGGCATATGAGACAATTACAATCTCCTCAAAAGGGTAGTCAGATGGAAGCCTTCCAATAAGAAGTTGTCTCTTCCTATCTCAAGTTGATCTCTCAGCAATATCTCTTTGCAATGGAAGGAAGCCAAGGTAGATGGGATGCTTCTTCTGTTTTTTTGAGAGAAAGAGATCCATACTGTGTTGAAACTTATTCAAATATGTCATGTCTCGGTTGGCCAGCTATGTTGCATGTATTAAAACTTGTGGACCTAGTTGGCTGGGACTAAGATTTAAGTTTCCTATTTTATGGTGTCTAGCAAGAAAATACCAGAGCATGTACCAGATGACTAAGAAGGCAGAGAAATAATGTTGGAATGATTTAATTGCATGCAACGCGTTTAGGAATTCAAAAGAGCAATCTGAACTTTCTTTCAGTCTTACCCTTCTCCACTGAAATATTTTTGAATCAGAATCAGATTCATACTAGTTGGGTCCCGAAATAGCCCTTTTTTCCTATACCTATCAATGTCTTTTCCCATGTTTTACCTTACTTTTCCATACCCTAGGCATATATCTGTCCAGGTTAAGAATGGATCTTGACAGGTATAATCTATTAGTTCTTGATTCTAATAAGGCTTAATATTGACTATGATTATGAACTTGATCTTTTGATTTTTCTAACTTATATCGGTTCAATAAATATAGTTCAAAGCCTTAAAGGATTACAGGTGTAGCAGCCTGCTGAGCTTGAAGAAGAAAGGAATGTTTGCTGCCAGTTGTTACTTCCTGGAGCTGGTTCCATGTGTTGATGTAGCATCATGAGTATCTTTCCATGCGGTTAGTAAAGACTGGGTATCATTGAGATAATCACGGTATCTCCCCTTCCAATCAGTTGATCCAGTTCAATCCATTCATCACTCGGAGTAACACCGCAAGCCTGGATGCGAACAACTTCATTCAATTATATTTATGGTCGTAATTGTTTCTATTGTAATGTGGAAGCCTGAAGATCGTAGATATTCATGGCTGCCCGATATTAGTGGATATGGATTATGTCACATGTGTACAAGTATAGAGAAGTGATCCAAATCATGGGTTATTTCATTGGTTGTTGGAATTTGATTGTAAGCAATTGTACAATAGATTACCGTAACTATGGTTTTACTTTCCTAATACAAGGAGCAACAATTTTGCATATCTTTGTGTTCTAATTTGTGTTAGTTAGTGGCATCTCTGTTAGGAGGCTAGGGCTCGACTTCTCACAGAGATCACCAAGTTAAGTAGATCTTTAGTTTTTCTTATGTTAATCTGGTGTGGAATTACAGTAGGATTATTTACAGCATGCTGCAATAGTAGTTAATGATTGGAATTTCCTTTGGCTTGACGCAACAGTGTGGTGTGACAGTCGACTATGTCAAGTCACATAGTTTTCTTTTTATGCAAGTGTGTTATGATCACTGTTACGGTCAAGCTCGACTCTGATTACTACTGTTAATTCTATTTCTTAGGATTTTCTGAATTAGATGGTTATGGTTTGGGTTACTGTAGTCTTATATATTTAGGTTTTTATTTCTTGTAAAAGTAATTCTAGTTCATTTATTCTTAGATTAGCTAATATTGGATTGTTGTCGTAGGAAGGTAAAAGTCCCTTGAATTCTTAGATGGATAATTTAGATTAGCTTTAGTAATGAGTTGAGCTTGGTTGAGCAGTCGGGTAGGATAATTGATTCATATTCATTTGATCAACTGCTTGAGTGTTTATGCATAGATTGTGCATAGTTACCTTTGAAATAAAATACTTCCTTGGGTTGATAATTTATGTTACGGTAGTTTTAGCTGTTTAATTAATTAGACAATTAAACTTCCCAACAACATCTAGGGCTATCATTTTATGGTCTAATAAGACCCTCAAATCACTCTATTTTTTTCCTCAGGAAAAATTCATATTATATTTCTCAGAGAAATGTAATACATTCTTCAAAAATACTCAAAACAAATCCATCTAGGCACCACCTAATATTTCAACTACCATACACTATCTGTAACAGTGTTACAAAATATCACCATTTCATGTTCCATGTGTACTACTATCATCTCAAAAACCAAAAATACAATACATAAATTTCAACAATAGACTTGTCCTTTAGTAAAAAAAACTGAGGAAACAATAGAAAGGATTAAGGACTATGTAAGGAGAAAGACTTGGTTAAAACCATAGTCCTTTTCCTGTATTCATCTTCAATAACTTGTTGAAGTGTACCTGTTAAGCCCACTTTTGAAAGAGCGCCCTCTTGGACATTAAATTTTCTATATATATTCTAAAAAAAAATCATTTCAAAAGAAGTTGACAGGACTCTCAAATGTGTGGCCAGGTTATCTAGCCCATCCCTCTGAATCTATTGTCATTAGGACCATAGACATCGACCAACTGAAGTGTCTTGTCTAGCTCAAAACTTGCAGATACCAACAAAAATAGTTGAAGTTTCATTTAAAGTTGGGAAAGAGAATATTCTTCTTATATAGATAATATGCTGACCAAAGGAAATGTTATGGATATTGTGGCATACAAATCAATCATCAACACCTTTTGCAAAGCATGTTGACTAGAAAGACCCATCTAGAACTAAGTGTTTACTACAATGACACAATTTTCATGAAATTGATATTCACTCACCTTTTGCATAAGAGTTACATCACTGAGTTCTTTGGTGTAACGAATTTTTTTCTCCTTCCATATTCAACAAGCATAAGCAGAAAGTTCACTATAAACTCACTAAGAAGATAAAAAGAGGTAAAGGGGCCCCTGTATAGAATACAAATCAAATTAACAGAAGAAAAATAGGTATGAGAATTAGGAATATGTTGCCGATACTTATAATTTCTTGGTACAAATTACCTTTATTTGTGGAGCTTGACACTGTATATGTTTGCTTTACCTTTCAAAACATCTTTCAACATACTACAAATATTTTCTTGTTGCAATAATTTCATGTTAGGACCCATCAAATAAAGATTTGGTTGTTTGTGAAAATAACAAAATGAATCTAAAAAAATACAGTTTGAGTAGTTTGGCTCAATGAATAAAAACAACGTTAATAATGAACATTTTACGTTTGATGAACATTTTTAATTTAACAATGTAAATTATAATAGCATTCAAGTAAAATAATTGGTAATAAGATATCACATGAGGAAACATGGAGAACCATAAAACAAAGTATATAAGGACATCGATCACATCAAAATGCCAATTTTGCTTATGAAATATCAAAAAGTTTCCCAAGTCTATCTGTAACAAATTCCAATGGATGAGTGAAATAACACTACAATTATAGAAATAACTGTGGGAAATATATAATTCCTTACCATTCATTGAGCTCCTCTCTATTTCGNCCCCCCCCCCCCCCCCCCCCCCCTCACATCACTCTCAATTCCCCAAATCCAATGCATCTAAATGCAAAAAAAATTGTGTGAATTCATTCATTCAATAGCCAAAAAAACCATTCATTAAAGCATGCATTCATATAATAGTTGAAAAACCCATTCATTAAACCATTCATTAAAGCATTCATTCATTAAATAACCGAAAAAACCATGCATGGCATTGTATTATAAAAAATAATTACTCAAAATTTCTTCAGTCACTTATTTTTTAGTTTTCTTCTCTTTACAAAATGAACAAGAAGCACATCTTCTGGAATTTGTCGTTCGGTTCCTGGTGCTTCATCAACTTGTTTTGATGTCTCCCTAGTAGACTTCTCGCCATGTGGATCTTGTGCCAAGGGGTTCGAAATTGTTGCAATAATTTATTTTTGTTTTTATAATTACAAGTATTTCATTTAAAAAAACATTACAAATGTGTTTTTTTTAACTTGGTGTGGCCACAGCATGTTCTTCATTTTCCTGTCCAGGCTCAACATGTATAGTGTGACCATCTACATGCTCTGCAATTGAAATATGGAGAACTAAAATTTACATTCACCATCTACAATTATCTATACAAAACTGTAGCATATGAATAAATTCATTACCAAGAGTCAAAGCATGATCTTCAACCGGTTGTTGTCCATCATCGACATTAAGGGGATCATTGCTTTCCTACTAAAAATAGAATAAATATTTTACGTTAATTGTTTATAATGAATAGATTGCATGAAAATTAATAAATTTCATTAAAATATATATATTTTATATACATGTGCACCAAATGGATCACCAGAAGACCTTGTTTTCCCAAACAATATTTTTCGGTGTTCAACAACAACTTCAAAGTTGTGTTGGAAGCCAAGCTTCAAGTCTTCCTGAGTGGGCACTTCTTTGAATCGGTCGGCTTGCATATTTGCATAAAGTCATTAATTTTACATTTTGCGCCGCATTAAAACAAAAAATAATTTTCAATTTATTATTTGGATGCATTATCGAGTTTTCGATACTTACGATTCGTGCCTCCAAATTTAAACAACCACTAGGCCCAAGCTTGTGCTAACCATTTTTTTCCAGTCTTGCCTTTGTGGCATTTGATTTGTTTGATAGCCTAAGCAAGTGTTGAATTACGTTAGATCTTCCAAATTCGATATAAAAATTAATAATAATAAGGGTTACCATTTCATTGTGGAAAGTATTGCATACCTCCCTTCGCCTGGTGGTATCTTTCCTACTTTTCTCAGAGACATCTCTTTTCCATCATCCACTAGGGATTTACAGTACCTTGATGGAATCATCAAAGGGCACTCATACCTAGGGTTCGTTTCTAGGTGAACCCTATATTGATCTTGGAGAATCTTCATATGCTTTCCATCCTTCTTTAGGACCTTTGATGTATCAAAGGTATCGTTGTTGAACATGCCAACCAACCAATTAGTCAACTCATCCTTTAATTTTTTTTTGTCTGTCTCACCTTGTGCGGATGGTGGGCCCGAAGATCTCTAAGGTCAAATCATTTATATTTTTATAAAAAACACCATTTCCTGTAAAACAATCATGCTATCATTAGTTAAAAAAATGTTTTATCGTTATATTACAATCAAATTATTAAAACTAAATTGAACAATGTATAATTACTTGGAATATTCTCTATATTTATTGGAATGAGTTCCTCGTTCACCAAAAATGTGGTCTCTATTGAACCCGTGCTAGTGACACGAGAATATCAAGGAAATGTTGCTTTAGCATCAACATTACTGGCAGGCTTTGCATCCACCCCTTCATCTGCACAATCCAGTGTGAGTGAGTCAGCAGTGGCTGCACTCTCTGTTGGCCTCGGGGGTGTCGCAAAACTTGTTGTCAACTATTCAGTCGACAATAATGGTTCAATATGTGGTGTACATGGAGTTGTTTACTCACTATTCCCAACACCACCTTCACCACTAGTGTGTGGTCGCAGAAAATTCTGTAAATACAAACCATTCAATTATAAGTTCACTATCATAAAAAGTAAAAATTATAAACTTCTAAATGAATTGATATTATGATTCAAGATTCTGCAACTTACTTTCAAGGCTTGAGATCTATTTACCAACACTTCAACCTTTGATTTAATCTCGTTTGCCCCTGGAATAATGAATAGCAGACGAAGGATATATGCATTAATTTTTTCAAGGTATTCTTTATCACCTTAACCGGGTATAGAAAAGAACTAATGTCATCACCGTTCAACAGCTCATTCACATCAAAATCTATGGATTGTTGTGATGTTGTTTCATAAAACAAATCATTAGTCTGCAACAAAAATATATAAAACATTACTTACATGTTAAAGCAATAGTTTGAGGAAAAATGTATATTAACAAAACATATCTATCATGATAATTTCCTAGAATTAAATCTAGGTTTAATTGATGCCTGGATGACGGTGTGGTCTAATCAACAACTGGGGACTTTCCCCGATCATCCACCTGCAAAAAAATAAGTATACAAAATTATCATAATGAAAGCAATTATACAAACGAAAAAATACATAACAAAAAACAATTTATGCTATATTTTATATATGTGTACAATTTTGAACTATTTAAATTGTAGAATTGCATTCAGGTTTACCTTTTTCCCCGAGGCTGCTATCGTCTGATCAACAATCAGGTGGCTTCCTTGATCAACACTCTGCATCAAATATAGATAAGATTATATAAACCGAATGAATATAATCTTGAAAATACATAACAACAGAATTGTTTGTACATATTCAATTTGTACAATGGTATCGATGTATACCTACCGCCTCAAGGTAGCTCTAGTAACATCTATTGTGAGGGAGGTGCCCCTTACATAACCTTGCATCAAAAACATAGAAAAATTTACCTAATAAAACCAAAATACTCACTAAAACAATATAATAACATAACATTTTGACGTACTTATACTTGTACTATTACAAAAATGTATACATGTTGCCTCGAGGATGTTGTACTCCTCTGACCAGCTACCGAGGTGATGCGCCCTCGATCACCTCCCTGCAAAGTAAACATAGAAAATTTAATCAAAATTATAACAATCTACTAACGAAAAATACTAAAGATGCTAAAATAATTAATAAAAGGTTGGGTAAATTGTTGGATGTGCTACATCCATAGTAACCATGTTTGTATCTACTTGATTCAAATTGTAATCAATAAGCAGCTCTTCCTCTTCAGCTATTGATTTAATGGCACATACAAATACACAGTTTTCTTTATGCCCCTCAAATATGTAGTTGGGTTGCTTAAGTGTAGGCCCTGGTTGTGTATTGTTTATAAACTCCGCAATATTCCCAGTTGCCTTTGGCCTTCCGTTAATGTACATCGTTGCTCCTTTATTTTGATCTTTGTCTTTCAATTGTAAATAATTTGTTGGAAACCCATATCTATGCATACTTCATCTATATTGGATCAGGTGTGTCCAATATTTGTAGTTGTAAGAGGGTCCAACATACTCCATCAATTATGTACATCTGTTGTAACTGACCTTTATGCAATCCATGCAAAACAACCCCAATCCATGTAATGACGGCGGTGCAATTTTATATATCCTCTTATTCACACAAAAATCTATGTTGAGTTGAGGAATATCACTAGGTACCCATTGTTTCACTAGATGTGTGTACCTTAAGGGCACCTCGATGTCGCCTATTGTGTCATCATCATAGGAACATGACCCCCCTCCTGCGAGAAAAAATTCTATGTGTTTATTGAATTTTTCTTCTGATCTTCTGACATCTAGTTGATCTAGCCCTTGTATACCTACTTGATGTCTCACTTTCCTTTAACCTTCCTAAACTCTCCTCGAACGAGGAAGATAGGTCTGACAAATACCTGTTTGGTTCTACTTGCACCATGGCCGAAAAAACTTGACAAATAAGAGAAAAATACCATCATGTTAAAAAAACCTCCAATCAATGCCAATTTTAAGCAAGAAAAGAACGCACAAGCCAAGATGGATAAATTTTTGTAACGTATAAGGTAATATTTTGTAACTTTTTTTCAGAAGAAAAATAGGTGTTACTTGATATTCAATAGTGAATCAATGGTAGCTTATACATAGTCCTGACAATGAGTATTTCCATATGCGAGTGGAGATAAGTATCAAAATATTTCCCAAGGGGAGGGACAGAACCCACAATCTGAAGATGACTGAAGTAGCAATACCATACGGAGAACATAAGGAGCCCAAACAACTTATCCAAGGAGGCATCGAGGGTGGAGAAAACACACTCCTGGAGGATCAAAACAAAATCTATATCCCCAGCTAAAAAACAAAAGATGCTAATGTATCCCATACTTGAGAGAACCAAAAAAGAGTATGCCACATAAATAAAAAATCTCTTAAAATAGTTGTATCATGACTTCCTCAATGATTTCTCCTTCTAAAAGTTCCAAGAAGGAGAGGAGGCTAGCCTTCATATTTAGTGCTTCCTTGGATAAACAGTCTCCACTCATATTGTGCTCCCTATAGACATGCCTAAAGTAATATAGCCAATGAATTGAAGTCGTTGGTAGTGTAGCATAAAAGTCAGATTTAATGGATATCCGATGACAAATTTCACTACATAGATGTCGGAAATCCGACAAAGTCTCCTTCATAGAGGTTGGATAGCCCACGAATTGATATCATTACCTTAAGGACTTCTAAGCATGACTTAACATTGACACCACTTCCTACTATCTGCTGGCTTGGTACACTCAACTAATACATCATCTTGGTGTATTTATACTAATACTAAGTATTTGAAAGTGTATTTATAGTATTGTTGGGTTTTAGTACCAAGCTGCTAGACTTTAGTTAGAGGTTGGATTAGTCCTTAGTAATACTCTATTCCTAGACTTCAAAGTTATGACATAAAACCATATCTCCCTTGGTAAAGGTTTAATCCAAGACCTTTTTGTTACACACCCTAACTACGTAAATATGGCACTACTGCATGTGGTCCAATGATTAATATTCCTTTCATCTATGCTCTCTGACTATACCATACATGTGGTGACAAGCTCCTCATCAGGTTATATAGCATCATGATTTGCAATGCTAAGTGATGGGACTAAGACCTCTTAGGGAAACATAACTTTAGCTCTATATACCAATGAGTAGGTCATCATGGGGATATGTAATCTCCACTGAGTGGGACCTCTTAAATTATAATGAAAGTTTTGTAAGCCCATAGTGTAGGATATAGCTTGGGTGTGCCAATGGTCACCTGAATTAATGGTGTGTTTAAGGATGGATAGTAATGTAATATTTATGGCTTCAACCTACCCATCCTCTGTATATAGTAGGGTGTGAAAACTTATGTTTGATTTTATACTTAGCTAGGAGTCTCTTTATTTATGTAAATATGAGCTAACTTCCATTGTCAGCCACTAAGTTATAATGGACTATCAAATGATATATAATTTGGTTTCTAATGAATTTCACAATAAGATGTCCTATGAAACAACTAAGGGGCATGGCCTTTACCCATTTGGTTCAATATTTAATTATGATGATGATGAACTTGTGGCCATTATAAAGGTTGCATGTATAACTCTGATGAGGCCTAAACCCCACAATAAGAATGGTCAAGGGTCTTTGACTGATATTAAGTCATGGGATGATATATGGTACAAACTCATATAATGCTAGTATACTTTGCATTTGTTAACATATTTTTTTACATTTTTTATAATAGTGGCTAGTAGTAGCCCATGTACAAGATCTTAGTTAAGGTGGCATGTGACCAAAAGTGCCCCCCATAATGTCTACTATGTGATTCTTGAAAGATAGAGTAAACCTTGGGATAGTTTATGTTGCAAAAGAGGAAACCATTAAAGATTTTGTTTTTATTAAATAATGCTAGCATTCTAGGAAGTCAAATGGGCATGTAAAATAACCTTAATTCATCCCGGTATTGCAACCAAATATTGTCAACACATTGATCCTTATATTTGGTATGTTTTAGCATTGTTTGGAGAATGATAATGACGCCTAACAGTCACAAATCATCCCTAATATAGATCTAGCCAACACTAATTTAATTTTGGACAAATGTGTGGAAAAAAAATTAGCAATAGAAATGAAACCTAAGCAGTGAATATAATGGTTTCCTGTGTTGTATTCTATTTATTACACCTACGTCAAATCAACATCAGATGAGGAAGGTTTTCAGCACATCTGGGTTCCCATTGTCACTTGGATTAGACCATCCCAATTTGGAATCATTATCTATTGCTATACTATTGAGATGTTCCATTTGGCATCCACCTTTGAGAATTATTGAGGCACGCCATCATTGTTAAACCCTATTTTCACAAGTTTTATCTGCCCTTAGAGGATTTTGAGGTCACTTGTAACCTTGAAGTGTGATCTAGATTGTTTCTTTGAGCAGAAAAGGAGGCAACGATCATATTGTATTAGATAGAATCCACCTTGTAGTAGTGATCAGACTCTCTTGAGCATGTAATATTGGCTATAGAGACCCTATTCATTGACTTGAACACATTATATTTAGGGTGACCACCTTCTAAGAGAGGTCCATGAATCTTTATCACAATTAATTTAAGGGTACCAAGATATCTAACAATAACACTAGGATGAACAAAATTACAAATGGTTGGAATCCAAGCAAGTGGCTCATCAAAAACAACCAACCAGAAGTAAGTCTTGTGAAAAATAGCCCCAAATACTTCAAATAAAATTTTGTCAAACAATATATAGTAGTCAAAATAGACTCCTACACAACGATCATTGACAAAAAAGATTCATCTACAAAATCACTATTCACCGTATCCTCACCCCTTGGAAAGGAAACACCTCTAAGATGACCCTACAAGTGAGTTGACACCAATAGATAACTAGGGGCATCAATAGTCAACAAATCCACCACCTTATATATCCTGACAAAGAAGGAAAAGTGGCCAGAGACTCTGGTGACATTAAGACATATCTTTCAAGACATCCACCTATTAATTGAAGGGAATCCTAAATTAAAAAATGTAGATGGAGGTTCATAATCCATTCCAAACTGGAATAGTGCATAAGACGTTTGAGAAGGGATTGAATGTTCAGCATGAAGGCCCTTTGTGGAGAACGTCATCTCTACCATCGACTAGAGAAAATTTCACATTGAAAAAACTTGTATGACGATGAATAATAGTGCCCCCCTATACAAAGGGCTTTCAAGAGTTTATTATCTCAATAGATAGTGTAAGCATATATGTGTGGAAACCATAATAGTAAGGCACAACTTTTCTATGTGTATATAACATGCCTTTTATTTATCTAGGGTCCTACTGATGTGATGTAAAAAATAGCACATGCTCTCTTATCATTAAACACTGAAATTATGCACATGCCTTGTTCTTTTGATGACGTGTCTATTGGGGACAAAAGAAACAACTCATTAGCATTTTGGGACATGAGGAGGCAGTTCAAAAACTGAGTAATTTTGGGCACATTTGGGGGGCTTTCAAGTACCTAACCAACCCTGAATTGTGGGAAGGCATGGGAGTGCTGCTCTTACTCTCAGCAACGCACACAAATATCTAACTTCAGAAATTTTCACCTATAGGACTGTTGCAGCTGACTGTTTAGCTAAAAGTAATCTACAGGACAGTTGTAGTTGAGTTGTAGCTAACTGTTTAGCTAACAGTAATCTACATGATAGTTGCAGCTGACTATTTGGCTAACAGTAATCTACAGGATATTTTTAGCTGAATTGCAGCTGACTATTTAGCTTCATTTTGATGACCCCTACGTTCATAAAATTAAAACTGATACATTGTTTTAGCAGTAAAACACATTTAACGCATCTATACTTAAAAAATATACTCTAATTTCTCAAGTTGCTACAACAAACTAACTTCAAAATAAATATGAGTTTTCAAAATCAAATAACAGAGTATTAAAAAACACAGTAAAAATCTTGAGTTTCAACTCTATATCTATATCTCTATATCTGTCTATAAATCAAGATTGCAAGGTAACTATTTATAGGACTTCATCATAGTCAGTCATTTACTGTTATTTGACCCTCCATAATAAAAATAACTCTGCAAAACTAAATGCTATGTTACTGTGTTACAGATTGACAGAAAAAACTGTGTTGGCCCTTTAGAAATGACATGTGATTGCTGGCTAGATTTTGTAGAGTCAAAATAAATTAATGGTGATGGATTTTCATATTTTAATAATATGATGACTGCCTATTCGAATAAGGCAGTGTGGTGGTGGAAACTCTTCAGAAACTTCAACGATTACAAATCTAAGTGGTGTTGGCTCTTTAAAATTTTGGCGGTTATCGGTGGAGTAATAACGACATCCAACATAAATAGCCCCAATTCTTAGTTCTGGGTGTGATTCTTGAGCATAGTTTCATGTGCAGTAGCATTGTGGTTGGTCCTGAGCAATTTTTGGGACCTTTCCACCCACATAACAGTAGTACTCAGGATAAGTACCATATATGGTCATGTTCACAGACCTAAGTCAAGCATTCTAGGAAGTCAAATGGGCATGGAAAATAACCTTAATTCATCCCAGTATCGCAACCAAATATTGTCAGTACATTGATCCTTATATTTGGTTTTTTTTAGCAGTGTTTGGAGAATGATAATGACACCTAACAGTCACAAATCATCCCTAATATAGATCTAGCCAACACTGAGTTAATTTTGGACAAATGTGTGGGAAAAAAATGAGCAATGGAAATGAACCTAAGAAGTGAATAATGGTTTCCTGTGTTGTATTCTATTTATTACACCTACGTCAAATCAACATGAGACGAGGAATGTTTTCAACACATGTGGGTTCCGATTAACACTTGGATCAAACCATCCCAATTTGAAATCATTATCTACTGCTATATTATTGAGATGTTCCTTTTGGCATCCACCTTTGAGAATTATTGAGGCATGCCATCATTGTTAAAACCTATTTTCACAAGGTTTATCTTCCCTCAGAGTATTGTGAGGTCACTTGTAGCCTTGAAGTGTGATCTGGATTGTTTCTTTGAGCAGAAAAGGAGGTGATGATCATATTGTATGAGATAGAATCCACCTTGCAAGAGTGAGTAGACTCTCTTGAGCATGTAATATTGGCTATAGAGACCCTATTCATTGACTTGAACACATTATATTCAGGTTGACCACCTTCTAATAGAGGTCCATGAGTCTTTATCACAGTTAATTTAAGGGATATACCAAGATATCTAACAATAACACTAGGATGAACAAAATTACAAATGGTTGGATTCCAAGAAAGTGGCTCATCAAAAACAACCAACCAGAAGTAATTCTTGTGAACAATAGCCCCAAAGACTTTAAATAACATTTTTTTCAAACTGGGGAGGCAAGTGTGGGGGGGATCTTACTCGATCCCAGAGGACAAACAGTAAAAACTTTTGCTTGGGGACTGGATCACAAGATGAATAACAAGGCTGAGTGGATGGTGCTTTTTCAGGGCCTGGAATTCTTAGATGCAACAGTATTATCCAGGCTGCTAGTCTTTGGGGATTCAAGACAATTCATTCTCAAAATGACCACCGGCTACTCCTCAGGCTCCTTCAATTGTAGAAGACTATACGATAGAATTACTCTCCTCCTCACGGGCAGAATTGAATTCTTCCACATTCTTAGAGAAAATAATGCACCTACGGATTCTTTGGCTAACCAAGGAGCCTCCCTCCCCCAAGGATATATCAGCATAAACAACCTAGATCTAGGCACGAAACTCATCCCCTAATGCAAAGAAATTTTCCACTACAAGGTTTTCCCTATTACTAAAGCTCTCACTAATTATTTTTTTGAACCTTGGTGTTAGACATTTGGCCTGCCTTTGTGACATGTCTCCTCCACTCCCCTTCTTGTCCTCCTTGCACCTTCTAGCCTTTATTATCTCTCCCTTCAAGCTTAAATGCTTACGTAGTCCACATGCTCCTACCCACCCCCCTTTGCGTACGATGGCCTCTTTCAGAAGCTTCACCTACCCTCCCCCTCCCTTCGGCAACCCATTCCTTATCATTCATACTAGCTCCTCCTTCGACGAAGTTGTTTTCGCTTCTATGTCTTATTTCAGTGAAGGAAATCTCCCTCAGCAAGATAATGCACAGGTGATATTTTGGGTGGATTTGTCTCTGCATAGGTGTTTTTTGAATGAAGACTTTGCTTAGACTGGTCTCTTGAATTGTCTTTGCACTATTCTCATCACTCCTGGGGCTCCTCCTTTTTCGCGCTCTGTCACCCCTTCTGTGACCACAGGCAACTTCTTCAGGAAGCTTTTTGAAGGTAATATTTTTACCCTTGGTTGTCTTTCCTCTCGTCTGAAGGATATCATGATAGGAATTTCGACCTATTATTATAAAAAGGAACAAGAGGAAACTTTCTCAGCTCAATATTTTATCTCTTTCGGCTTTGTCCTCAATAATTTGTCCAAACTTAATTTGGGTTTCATTCGAAGTCGTGGTCACAAACTTCTCTCTCACGGCTCTGTTTTCAACAAATTTCCCAGCCCTAATCTATGTTGTAGAGAGAGTCATGGTAAAGGTCATCCCGAAACTCAGGAAATGGACCGTGGTAGGGACAATGCAGGTCTCGCATATATGAAGGTTAATATTCGGTGTTTGTATGACATTGTGGCCATTGGAATTATGGACAGTAGAGAGGCTGCTAAGGAGTTCAAAAATCTTGTTGATGTGGTTAGCAATGCATCTTATCAAATCAGTAATCATGATGCTAGGATTGGTAACAATGAAATGAATTTGATGGAAATCATGGGGAAAGTAGATCGTATCCAGGAGGAACTCCAGCTTTTGTTTCAGTTGAATTAGGTAAGTCAAGCCCATGAAAATCCAATAGGAGCATCCCAAAATATGGTAGAGGAATTACTCACCCAACCTGTGGGGAAACCAAGAAACCCTTAATGTTTCTCTTTTACAAAATGTTTTTTTTCTTACTACTTAATCAACAGTTTGTCTGCTTTTATACTACACCTGTAATTATTCAAAATGCTAGAACTCTCCGTGGCTCATTAAGGTCTTCCATATGGCCTAGTTTTGTATCTCTTTCCTTTGAACTATAAGTATGCTTAAGATGTTGTTTTATTTTGTACTGAATGGTTGTCCACAACCTGTTTAATATATCTTCCTTTACAGTTTCTGTTAAAACAAAAAATTGTCAAACAATATCTAGTAGTCAAAATAGACTCTTGCACAATGATCATTTACAAAAGAGATTCATCTACAAAATCATTATTCACCATATCCTCACCCATTGGAAGGAAACACCTCTAAGATGACCCTACAAGTGAGTTGACACCAACAGATAACTAGGGGCATCGATAGTCAAGAAATCCACCACCTTATAGATCCTGAAAAAAAAGGAAAAGTGGCCATAGACTCTAGTGACATCAAGACATATCTTTCAATACATCCACCTATTACTTGAAGGGAATCCTAACATAAAAAATGTAGAGGGAGGTTCAGAATCCATTCCAAACAGGAATAGATCATAAGACATTTGAGAAGGGATTGAATGTTCGACGTGAAGGCCCTTTGTGGAGCACGTCATCTCTACCATTGACTAGAAAAAACCTTGTATAGTGATGAATAATAGTGCCCCCTATACAAAGGGATTTCAATAGTTTATTATCTCCACAGATAGTGTAAACATATATGTGTGGAAAACATAATAGTAAGGCATAGATTTTCTATGTGTATATAACATGTATTTTATTTATCCAGGGTCCTACTGATGTGATGTAATAAATATAACATGCTCTCTAATCATTAAACATTGAAATTATGCACATTCCTTGTTCTTTTGATAATGTGTCTATTGAGGACATAAGAAACACCTCATCAGCAGTTTGGGGCATGAGGAGGCAGTTCTGGGTAAACTTATCAATCATGCAACCATCCCCAAAACTAAGTAATCTTGGGCACATTTGGGGGACTGTCAAGTACTTAACCAACCCTAAATTGTGGGAAGGGAGGGGAGTGTTGCTCTTACTCTCAACAACACACACAAATATCTAACTTCAGAAATGTTCACCTACAAGACTATTGCAATTGAGTTGCAGCTGACTATTTAGATAATAGTAATCTATAGGATAGTTACAGTTGAGTTGCAACTGACTATTTAGCTAATAGTAATCTACAGGACAATTGCAGCTGAGTTGGAGTTGACTGTTTAGCTAACAATAATCTACAGGACAGTTGCAGTTGACTATTTAGCTAACAATAATCTACAAGACAGTTGCAACTGAGTTGCAGCTAACTGTTTAGCTTCGTTTTAATGACCCCCATGTTCATAAAATTAAAACTGATACATTGTTTCAACAATAAAACACATTTAGCACATCTATACTTAAAAAATATACTCTGATTTCTCAAGTTGCTACAACTAACTAACTTCAAAATTAATGAATGAAAAGAAAGATTCGTCAATTTCTATGTGCTCTAATATAGTCTGTGTGAACGTATTTGAGCTTTGATGAATGTTAGTTTTTGTAGAATAATTTAGACGTGCATAAACCCTGATGAGAAGATAGTCTATTTAGGTGAAATACCATAAGTACATGCATATCTAATTTGAATGAAAGATAGAGAAATTTTGAACTATGTAATTTAGGTTGTGAACTCAATTTGTGACTAGGAGATCTATGAAGCTTTGATAAAGGGAGATTGGTGAATTTGTGTTGTTCCTGTCAATACTGTGTATTTGGAAAGAACACTTGTTATACGTAGTTATTGGATACTAACTCTGTGTGACCAGTATCCAAGTATGCGTGTAAAGCAATCGGAGGCATTATACCCCTCTCTATTTGACATAAGGAACAATGTAACCACCTGCAGGCTATGCATTTGGAGTCTGGTAAGCAGTATTATTTATTAAAAGTTTTAGTTTAATTATAATTATGGTATTTCTTGAAGGATTGTGGAAAGAATCAGATTTATAGACAGAGTCAAAAAGAATGAGATTGTAATGGTGAAATCAATATATTGGATGGCGATCGAATGTTTGAAGGAGTGTTGACATGTTTGAGTCGGGTTTGCAAATGCACCCAACTAAGTGCGTTTGTATTTTGGATTGAAGACTATGGGAATTGAAGATGTCGTTGGAAGGAGATGAGGCTGGTGGGAAACCTAGGTTGGCATAGTAATCTACTAGCGCTAATAGATAGGTTTTTCCAACTCATGGGTTCGCCATAATTCTCGAACAAAACTGAATAGGATGTACTATAGAAGGACCATTATGGCTAGAGCAAAGTTCATTATGGAGGAAATAAAATTGAAAAGGGGGTTATAAAGGGTCATCGTTTCAGGATGGATAATTAAATGGGAGTTCAAAGAAAGTTGTGTCACTATTTCGTTGAGGAAGCTCGGGAACAATCTTCTTGACTCAACAATCTTAGTGTATTGAGAATACAACTATGTGGGTCATGAAGATATTTGACCAACACAACCTAAGTGTCAGTGGCATATTTGACTTTCCTAACTTAATAGTGGTCGAGGTCTTAAAATTCACCCTCAGTGATGCATAGATATGGGGGTTCCAAAGCTCATATGGACCCTCTGTACCCTCTTTTCTCTCAGTTGATGGATGTCCAAAACTTGGTTGATCTGGCCCCATTTTGCTCTAGTCCTACTTGGAGAAATGGGCGCGTGGGTGTGGAGGGCATCAGCAGAGACTCGACAGGTTCTTGGCCTTGGATACTCTTTTACCTCATCTTCACAGATATAGAGCTTGGTCCCACCCATATGTGATCTCTGACCACTACCTGATATGTTTGGAATGGGATACTCACTCTTCCTCACAATTATACCCCTTCAAGTTTAAAATAGCTGGGTTGATTGATGAGGATTTCTCTCGAATGGTATGTTCTAATTGGCTTTTGGATTCTTCCTCCTTGGATGGTGATGATATGACTCTTCTGGTATTCAAGATCAAAATACTAAAAGGGGCGGTTAAGGCTTGGAAAAAGAATCAGAAATTAATAAGAAACATTCTATTGACTGCTATTGAATTGGAAATTCACTCCCTCTTAACCTCTTGTACTTTTGGAATTCTCTCGATTGACAAATCTGAAAGTCTTGCTGCTCTTAAAGCTTGAAAGGAAAAGTTGTTAGTCCATGAAGCACTAACCTGGAAACTAAAAAGCAAAATTAAGTGGATAGAGTTTGGGGATGAAAACACCAAATTCTTTCATAGCTTTGCTTTAGCACATGGAAATTTCAATGCCATTTGGGCTCTCCATAATGAAAATGGAATATGGTTGAATAAGGAAATCCAACTCAAGTCTTTGGGTGAAAAACACTTCATTGATTAGTTTAAGGATGATGAGAAAACAAACATTGGGGACCAATTGAAAATTATAAAGTTATCCCCTTTGTTTATTTCTAGGGAGGATGCTGGTGTTTTTACCATTGAGGTCACTCTAGCTAAATGGAAGGTGCATTAGAAGTATTTAAAAGGGACAAGAGGACTGGTCTAGACGGTTGGCCCATTGAAAATTTTCTTTGGTTTTTTTATTTAGTTGGGAAGGACCTCCTTAGAGTTGTGGAACTATCCAAAATTGAAGGCGGGGTTATCGCTTCCATTAACTCTACTTTCCTAACCCTAATCCCTAAATGTGAGAATATTGTTACTTTTTCAGACTTTCAGCTCATTTCCCTCTACAACTTGATCTACAAACTCATATCCAAGATTGTAGCTAACCGTATTAAGCCCTTTATGGATTAGGCCCTCTCAGGTGAACGGTTCGGGTTTCTAAAAAATAGACAGATCGTTGATCCGGTGGGGATCCCCCAAGAAATTCTTCACTCTATTAAAACTAAAAATCAGAAAGATCTGGTACTCAAACTTGATCTTGTAAAATCTTTCGATAGATTTAACTGGACATTTATGAGACTTATACTTCTACAAATTGGAGTCCCTCTAGAGGGGGTTAACTGGATAATGAGTTGTATCAGCTCTTCAAGTGTTTCTATATTGATCAATGGTAATCCAACAGGCTTCTTTAAGGCCTCCGGAGGCATCCGACAAGGGTGTCCCCTCTCCCCCGTCCTCTTTCTCCTCGTCATAGAAAGACTCAGTCTCACTATCAAAGATGCTCTTAAAAAAGGTATAATAAAAGGTATCAAAATCTCCTCTGCTCTTGTTGTAACTCACTTACTCTTTGTCGATGATGTAATACTATTTGGCATTGGAACTTTGGATGAATGGCAGGCCTTTAATATTTCCCTGAATCTTTTCTGTTGAGCTTCTGGTATGCATATAAGTGAGTAAAAAACTTCTTTCCTTTATAGTGATATTGATGAAGAAACCAAGGAATGCATCTTAGCAGTATTGCCATATAAAATGGATCATATCGATGAAGGTTTTAAGTATCTAGGATATCATCTTAATCCAACATGATATGGTATCAAGGACTGGAGATGGCTTACTAAGAGGATTGAGAAAAATATTATCCATTGTTCTTTCAGGATTCTCACCTTAGGAGGTAGACTAATACTTATTCGAGTAGTTCTTACAGGCATACCGGTGTATTGGTTTGCATTAACAAGAATCCCTAAATCTATTTTGAACATGATGAGACAATGTATGTTTTCTTTTTTTTGGGGCAACATTGAAGGAAGATCAAGGATGCATGTGGTGGACTGGAATTCCATCTCAAAACCAGAGAACTATGGTGGATGGAACATAAAAAACCTAGAATGGTTTGGAACATCCCTCAGACTAAGGAGCCTATGGTTGGTCCTGAAGGGTTTCGAAATTCGGAACCATATTATAACTAAAAAATATCTAAATAACTTTTCTTTGGATAGATGGTTGTGCAGCAATAGGTTCTCGGTCCGAATTATTTCCTATTTCTTGAACGGTTTTATAAGATCCCTCACTTGGATTATTATGGAAATGGGTTGGAAAGTGGGGAATGGGAACAAGATCAGGCTGGGTATTGATCTGATTGTTGGACTGAACTATTCCTTCATCCTCTCAAAGGATATTCGATCTTACTTAGTTGACTATGGGATTTCCACTCTCATCTCAGCAATGCTCGAAATGAAGAAGGTGGAAGGGATAGACACTCTTATTGGTTATCGGTTGAAGAGATAGACACTCTTATTGGTTATTGGATTTTGGTATGTGTAGAAGTGAGGAAAAATATTATTTCCTTTACAGTTATATTGATGAAGAAACCAGGGAATGCATCTCAGCAATATTACCATATAAAATGGATCATATCAATGCAAGTTTTAAGTATCTGGGATATCGTCTTAAGCTAACATGATATCGTGTCAAGGACTGGAGATGGCTTACTAAGAGGATTGAGAAAAGGATTAGTCACTGGTATTTCAGGATTCTCACCTTGTGAGGAAGACTAATACTTATTCGAGCAGTTCTTATAGGCATACCGGTGTATTGGTTTGTGTTAGCAAGGGTCCCTAAACCTATTTTGAACAGGATGAGACAATGTATGTTTTCTTTTCTTTAGGGCAGCACTGAAGGCAGATTAAGGATGCACCTGGTGGACTGGAATTCCATCTCAAAACCAGAGGACTATGGTGGCTGGAACATAAAAAAACTAGAATGGTTTGGAACATCCCTCAGAATAAGGAGCCTTTGGTTGGTCTTGAAGGGTTCCAAAATTTGGAACCAGATTATAACTAAAAAATATCTCAAGAACTTTTCTTTCAATGAATGGCTATGCAGCAAGAGGTTCTCGGTTTAGAAGTACTTCCTATTTCTGGAATGGTTTTATAAGATCCCTCACTTGGATTAGTAGGGAAATGGGTTGGAAAGTGGGGAATGAGAACAAGATCAGGCTGGGTATTGATCTAATTGCTTGACTTAACTCTTCCTTCATCCTCTCAGAGGATATTTGCTCTTACTTAGTTGACTATGGAATTTCCACTCTCAGCAATGCTCGATATGAAGAAGGTGGAAGGGGTAGACACTCTTATTGGTTATCGGCTGAAGATTTGGAGTTGGATGGAATTTGGAAGGAAGAATGGATTGGTTACATAAATGGCCTAGCTCATGGGGGGATCAAATTAAAAGAAACTCAAGATACTTTATTGTTGATGCATAATACCAAAACTGGTGAAGTTACAACGAGTTTGGCATATGACCTAATCTTTTCTTCTCAGGTTCCTTTGTCTAACAACAAAACTCAGGCTCATATATGGAAATATGGAATTCCTTTAAAGCTTAAATGATTCTTGTGGATCATGCTGGAGAATCATATCAACAATTGGGATAACCTTGTAAGGAAGGGCTGGGTTGGCCCGAACAGATGTTGTCTTTACTTGAATAACTAAGAATCTAATGACGGCATATTTTTATTCTATGCATTTGTTAGAAATATCATAGATATTCTCTTCAATAAATTTGGCCATGGGATATCTTGGTTACTTCCTTCAATTCTAGAAAACATTGAGGATTGGTACCAGCAATCAGGGGTGAGCTCGCATCTTCCACTTTTTCTCATCTGGAATATGTGGTTAACTCGCAATCTATCCATTATTGAGGGTAAGAAAATCAATGTTGAAACTACCTTTCATAGGATATTGGCTCAGATGCACACTTTTCCTTTGATCAGCAAGAAAAAAAGAGCTAGGAAAGTGGGAGCTCTACCAATTCTCAATTACCCTCATGGTTTTTTTGGCAGGGGAACAAATCACAAGATAGGTGGAGCTGGTATTTTCCTTGGACTCAGTCAGTCTCACTCTTTCTTCCTAAATATGGGTTGTGGTTTAAGTACAAACTCCAGAGTGGAAATGCTTTCCCTCTAGGCATTATTATACTTTGCAGCTTCTATTGGAATCCCCATCCTCTATGTTTTTGGTGACTCGTCTATAGTTATCAATTGGTAAAATGACAAAGTTTCTCTCTCAGCATTGGATCTAGAATACCGGTGGTATTTTCGTTGACGTTCCAATTTAACATTTCTCTCTTGGGCGAAAAGGGGCTTTATCAAATTTTGCTACTCATTAATGCAGCTAGAGGTGGAATTTGTGCGATAAATATTTATCTCTTCACAACTCTAAAAGTTCCAACTTTGCTTATTTTTTAATTTGAAGGAATTTTTCATTCAACATTATTACAAGGAACCTCTATCATTTCCAAGCCACTCTCGTTTCGGAAAAACTTTTCCGGAACAACCCTCTTCGTAATTCTTATAGATAAAAGTAAAATTAAAATTATTGGAACCAACTCAGTTTCAAAGTTCAACTTTGTCTTCGATTGTTTTTCCACACAATTCCAAGTTTGCGTCAGCGTCTAATTCAATCTTCTTTTTTTATTTAAAGGATGCAGTGAAATTATTTGGAAATTGAGCTTGGTCATGCCCCATATTGGCTCCCTAACATTAGGTAAATATAATTTACCTTATTGTTTCTTTTTAAAAATGGGCTGAGTGAATGAAAAGTGCAATCAAATAAAAAATTAGCTTAGTGAATGCAAAGTTTAATAAATAAGTTGCAGTAAGCTATTTTTTTATTTTAATAAAACTATTTTATAAATATTAATTAAAATTAAATTTTCTTAACCTATTTTATTGTATAAAAATATAAAAAATTTAAAGTTTTTAGGAAATTTTTTAAATATTAAGATATTTTCCATTATACATTTAATTCAGAAGAGAGTGGAGTTTTTTTTTTGTAAAATCCATTCCAAGCAGTAACACGGATTTGAAAGCTTTCTTGAAATCCTCTTTGAACTTGAACCGCAAGGTTGCTTTGTGATTGAATTAGGGATCATTTTTGAAATCCCCTTCGAATTTGAGCAGTGAGGTTGCTTTGTGGTTGGACATGGAAGCTTTTCCTTGGGTAGTATCTGGCCCCAAACCTCTCTTTATGGGATTGCCCTGCAATTGTACATGAAGTTTGTATTGAAATGAATTAAAGTTACCTAGTTATTAATGACCACGACTTAAAGTTCTATCTATTTCTAACACTTTGCAAACTTAGTTGTGCAAATTCTTTAAATAAAATGCATATTTTTAGGAAAAGTTTTGTCAAATGTTTTAGATTGTTTAGCTTTATTAAGTGAATTTTACATATATATATATTGAATAATTAAATTTAAAGAAAATAAAAAAATAAAATTATCATGTAAAAATTTAACACTCATCAAATTCATCAAACCCTAAAATGAAGGGGACGAAAATCATCAAAACGTTAAATGAAGGGGACCAAAGATTCCAAACCGTCATAAAATTTCCATTTGACAGGGAGTAGAGATCTAAAATTCCAGGCTTGGTTGGGCATATGAAGTGATTTCAACAAACGGTGCTTGAGTGGAGTCATCACAATGATAAGACTTTACAGGAGATAGAGGTGTAGTATGAAGAAGAGAAAGAAGACAACAAAGAGAGAGTGGAACAAAATGTAGTAAAAATAACATTCTCACAAAAATAAAAGATGGTATATGTTTGTGGTAAGAGGACATGTTTTTTTAATAATATACGTCCGTTCAAGAGCATTAAAACAACTCTAAAAAAAAATAGAAAAAGAGTAAAAGGTTTTGATGACACCACAATGATAAACCCAAGGATCATTGGATTAGGTTGATTTAACAGATAGTATGGAGTTGGAAAATGTTGAGAGGATGAAAAAATGGTGTTTCAAAGTCTTGAAAAGCCCCTAAATATGCAGTAAAAAATTCCAATACAAAACTATGTGGATAAGAAGTTAACTACATTACTAGAATTTGAAATACCTAGAAGTGGAAGCAACATCTTCGCCTAGTCATACACTAAAATGCCCAGCTTTGATCCATCCATCGTGGAACACCACATCGACACATGGCCTGATGTGGCACCCATCCACCAGAAGCAATGGCCCATCCATCCATCCAAACTAGCTGCGGTGAAAGCCAAGATAAAGAAGCTGCGCACAGCCGGCTTCATTTATCCCATTGCATACACAACTTGGGCTTCTAATCCTGTTCCCGTGAATAAAAAACAGGGTACCATTCGTGTTTGCACAGACTTCTGCGATCTTAATGGGGCATGTCCCAAAGACAACTTCCCCACCTCGTTCATCGACCAGATCATTGATGCATGTGCTGGACATGAGGCCTTCTCCTTCATGGACGGATTTTTTGGCTACAACCAAATCCAAATCTAGAAAGAAGACTGTTACAAAATGGCATTCACAACCCCATGGGGCACATTCACCTACTGAGACATGCCCTTTGGCCTCAAAAATGTGAGAGCCACCGTCCAGCATGCCATGATGCACTGCTTCCACGATCTAGTGCACATCATGTTGGTTTGTTTCGACAACCTCATTGCGCAGTCGCAAAACCACACATAGCACATAGATGACTTGCGACAAGTCCTAATGCGATGTCGCCATTACAGGATCTGCTTGAACCCATCCAAGTGTGTTTTCTATGTCCCCATGATCCGTATCCAAGGATTCATCATGTCACACAATGGAATGACCGTTGATCCTAGGAAATTTCAAATGACTTTCCCCCTAATGTAACCCCTTTGAGTGACAACATTCTAAATTGTATTATAGTCTTTCCATTTTTTTTGTTTTACACATTTTTCCTGATTGAGTCTTATGTATCGTTTCCTCTCATTGATTCAGATGGAACACACCTCAGATCGGTATATGGGATTCATAGATGGAGCAAGCAGATGGTACCCGAACCTCACCTCGGCTGCATGGGTAATCTACTCCCCATCGCATGAGTTGATCCACATCGACGGAATATGCGTGGGCACCACAACCAACAACCAGGTGGAGTATGATGGTGTCAATGGCCTCTTGGTCGCTGCTCTACAATTAGGAATTCATCATCTCGATGTCTTCTTAGACTCCCAGCTGCTTGTTTCTCAACTGAACAACCACTACCGAGTTCGCGATCCCTGCCTCTTTAGAAAGTACCTACGCACTAAACACATGGCCAGAACATTTGAATCCATCACCTCAATAGTGTCACAAATCAAATGGCTAACGATATTCTAAATTGTCACATCCATAACAGTATATAGGAAACATACAACCATAACATAATGCATAATCATGTCTAAAAATACACACACAGTGTAATAATACACCACATAGACATTTGCATTCCATAGCATAATAAAAAGACTCACATAATGAAACCACAAAAGCGCATCCACGTGCGTCAAAAATATATATAGATATAAATCCATAAGTCGCATGTCCACAACATGTCCAATACAAAAACGAGAAGCCACAAAGATTTCTCAATAGGATATACATGAGCGACACAAAAACCCCTAAGTGCACCAACGCACTAGGAATAGCCCCACAAGGCTACTAATCCGACTCAGACCCATCATCTGACTCGGCCTCATCATCTTCCAAAGAGGACGTGTCCTCTGCAAGAAGACCACCTCTCACCGTCCGACGAAAGTGCTCGCAAGCCACTGCCATCTTCCTCATCACACCCATCAGCTCAGGAGGAAGATATTGAATCGCAGCAATAAAATTGGTACTCAGATGTTGCCAGCCAACATCTGACACTCCAGTAGCAAGCTCATCTAGATACGGCACCAGTCCATCCATGTCCCGCTGCCGCCTGTGGGAGCTCCCGGAAGGGGCCGCCGTAGGAGGTACGGTAACAGCCTGCCTCCGATGCCCAGGTGGTGGGCGAGGAACAACATCTACACATACAAGAAATGACACCATCAGTCCACATAAATCAATATGAAAATCACTAACCAGCTCAACTATACTATGCATAAATATCAACATGAAAACATCAAGCATACATACCAGCTGGTCCCCATGCCTAACCAGGAGGTCAGGGCATCTCAGGGTCTCCTTGAAAATCCATACCTACATATGGGTACTCCTCGATCACCACAAGCAGCTGGAGCCACTGCTCTAGCAACTCCTCTGTGAAGAAGTGGCCCACTCTACCACCACCCTCGTGAATCATCATCTGGCACCACCTATACATCCTAGGCTCCCGCGGACCACTGTCCTGCACAGCTCGATGAGGAAGAAGTGTTGGTACTTTCTCAAAGAAGAAAGCACATAGGAAGGAGCCAAAGCAAAAACTAGTGCTGGTAGTCTTTGACTTGTTCAGCTGATGCTGAACAGCCTACAAGTACATCTGGCCCCATGCATAATATGTGCCACCTATGGCACGCTCGACTGGCTATAGATGACCACCAAAAATCTTGTGGCTCCCCATGGAACCCAAGATACACTGCAATAGAGTCCCCACCACCTGTGAAGACAACTCCTCGATGTCACATATTAGGATGTAGGAGTCATGCACATACGCCGTAGCGTAACAGTGTCAATCGCATAGATCCTCCAATGTCTCCCCCCGAGACAGCACAGGTTCCTGATCACCAACTAATCCCAATATTGGGAGCCTAGTAATGAAATACACATCCTTTAGTGTAATCTCAATGCGCTGGCCCTGGAAGAGGAACACCTCCTCAACAACATCCCAGAAACCTATGAGTGTTTGCATCAACAAATGCAAACTCCGCATAAGCGGTATCCTCATAAATTTCAGTAACCCACAGTGAGCCAGTGTATCTCTAACACCCTTGTCATGCAATCATGCATCTCTGACAGGTTTGCAATCTATCTCCCTCCATTTGATCTCCACCATCCTGCACAAAGCAAAAACCCTAATGTCAGACATCCCCACCATTAAAAAACCACCCAAAAGAGGCTAGGGTGCACCTGTTTGGGAAAAAGGAGCACCCAAGGCGCTCATAATTTCCCAACAGGTGTGCCCAGGGTGCACCTTTCCCTTCGAAATGAGCGACCTGGCCCACAAGAAACCCCAAACAGCTCATGGGGGGCCTCCAGGTGGTCGAATTTAGTAAATAAGCCATCAAAATGAAGAGGTTTAGTGAGAGCTTTTACCTGCAAGTCGTGGCTCGTGAAACCATTGGTCGGATCAAGAGAAATCAACAAATGAATAATTAGGGCCCACCTCTCCAACTCTACAATGAACAGTGACAATGACACTTCACCATGTGGACCCTCCCCTTTTATAGGCCCTGTTTGACCTAATTTCTTTTGATCGACACAATAGGACCATACGGACTCCGTTTGAGACGTCCTTTGCGCCACTGGTTTCAAAATTCCATCCTTTATCTCTTTATGAGACCATTGTCTCATGTTTAATAAGTCAAAATTAGGACCATCTCCCACAAGTCACCTCGATTCATGAGCCATGACATGATGATGCGAGGGGCTAAAACCCTGCCCAAGGGCTTAAAACCCTAAAATTCCTTAGAAAAACTATTAAAGGAGGGTGGGGGGTCACTCTCAAAACACTCCTCCCTTGCCTATTGTTATGCTGCCCATGGATGCTTTGAGACCTTTGCCTCTCAAACCACCCACACTCCCTCTCCTCCATCTCCATCCCATCAAGTCATTGCTTCCCAACCAAGACAGAGGTGCTCTCATGAGCTAGGGCATGGTGGCCCATTTCCACCCAAGTGAGGTATAACATTTCTTTTCATGTTTGTTTAATTTTTTTTGCTTTCTAACTTTTATTTTTATTTGCAGGTTCTATTGTTGACATTGTTTGCAGGTTTGCCATTGTAGTAGCTTAAGTTGCTTGCAGGTTTCAAGGGGGCAAAACCCTAACCCATTTTCTGTATAGGGGTTCACAAAGCTTCTTCTTTTCTATTATTATCTCTTAGATATAGTTTGCAGTTGTAGCCATTTGCTTACTCTAGCTTAGTTTAATTTGTTGTTCTGTTTATGCTATTTCCATTTTGTTTTTTTTTCCTGTTTTCAAAGAGTAGGAACCTACCCTTGTGCCCTATAAGCACAAGGGAGCCATTCTTGCTCCTGTAGTGAGGAGAAATCCTCGCTACAAATACCATAGAATCCCTCAGCGCTTAATTATTTTCATTGAATCCTTTGACCTTGGAATTTATGCATAAGGTAACATGGTCTTTGGCACATTTATGTGTGGATTCTTGATGCCTATACAAATTGAAGAATTTAAGAGTATTAGACCAATAATTTTCAAATAAACCCATAATAGGGAGATATTCATCTTCAATCCATTTCCATTTATATGTGTAGTGTCTTCTAACTCCTTACGGTTGAAGATATGTGAATTTTGAAGTTGGTGTACCCCACCTTTTTGGGTGAGCTGACCAAACAAAAGAGAATTTAAATATTTGTAATTTTGAATTGCATGTTGGCCCAAGGTAATAAATTGTATCCACAGCCTATATAAATAGTATATCAAATATTTCATTTGTTCATCATCAATTCTCTCAGGAATTTTGCAACTCTTGGAGAAAAGTGCAAAATTTTGTGACAGATAAATTTTTGGGCATCTTCACTAAAATTGGCATAACTTTCTCATACGGAATCAGAACTACAAAATTCCTGGTTCATTAGAAATATTGTTACAAGGGATATGTGATGACATGATATAGAGTTTATTTTGGTTTATTTACTGTTTCATCATATTATTATCTTCGAAAAGTTATGGCTCATGCTTCTAGGTTTCTCTTGTGATGGCACATGTCTCTCATGGATAGAATTCATCTTTGATCTTAGTATGCGATCCTATATTTTGGTATATATCTTTGAATTCATTGAATATGTTATGGAGGCTATGGTGATGGTTATCTTGGAATATCTTTTGATGTAATATTGATATCGATCTTAATGGTTATCCTAGATATTGTTGGCATAGATTTTGGTGTTTATCTTGATTGTTGTATAGTATAGTATTGAATGAGAAGTTGACAAGTAATAGATATTGTGAGTGATTTCTTTGATCAACCTAAATGTTTTATTGGAAAACTAGTTTGACAAGTGTTGATCATTGTGTCTTTGACCTAAGTGGAGTTGGATTGTTATTGATTGTTAATAACAACCTTTGACAGTGTTGTAAGTGACTATTTTCTTGATATTTGTTTGATTTGTTGACTTGATTTGAGTGGAGTGAAAAATCCTTTTGTGTATAAGAGTGAATGAGATTAATTGAGTTTGACATAGCTGGTTAAGTATTTTATCTTCTTAACTGAGGTTATTTGGTTGAGGCATATCATGTTTAACTATCAAGTATTCTTGGTTGTGGTGTCATTGAGTTTAGTGTGATTGGATAGAGTTTGGTTGACTGTATGTGAAGTCTCTTGGTTGCTCAAATGTGTCTCTTGATGAACTAGGCTAAGTAAGAAGTTTTGGTTGACTGTCTGAGAACTTGATTAGATTAACACAAGTATATGATTGATTTGGCACAGGTACACAATCATCTTGGTACAGGTTGGTTCAGTTGAGCAAGGTTGGCACAAGTTGCCTTATGTGCAGTTGGTTTGACTCGGATTCGATGAGTTGTATGAGCAGTTGGTTTGACCCAGGTGGATTGAGTTTAGTGTGCAGACTCAAATTGACTGAGTTAGTTGATTTGAGCAACAGATTGATTGGTACAACTTCATTGGACAGGTTGATTATACAGGTTGATGAGTAGTGTGATACAATGGACAATGATAAGTGATGAATAATGATTGTATGATGAGTAGTGGTTTGTAGTGGGAGTGTTTTTTCACTGTGGTACAGATTGTGCAGTGTAGTATAGGTGTTGATTATTAGGTCTGCATGATCAATGCGGTCATGGTTCAGCAGTTTCTATGTTCATATCAGGGTGGTAGGACATGGCAAGGAAAGGGATTTGTAGCCTCTTTTCGGTTGTAGCTGGAGAACTAGGGAGTTGTAGCTTCCTTCAAGTTGTATCATGTAAATAAGGGGGTTGTTACCTCCTTCTAGTTATTTCTGGAAAACTATTATAAATGCTTTTGTGGTTTTTTCAACCAGGACTTGGGTTTCCACGTAAAAATTGGTGTTCTTTGTTTCATGTTATGCTTCTGATGTGATGACAATATGATGATGATAATAATGTTGATGATGATATAATGATAATGTGATAATGCATAATACTGACTAAGTTGTTGATTTTTAATGAAAGTTGTGGACACTGATTCACCCCCCCTCTCAGTGTAACTGGTGTGTCCAACAATTGATATCAGAATGGGTCCTTCATAGATAGCCTTATCATCTTGAAGGATATCTTTGACACATCATGGGGTTCTCAATAAATGGAGTACCATTCTTTCATGGAACAAATTACTTCTACTGGAAAAGAAGAATGCAATTTTATCTTGAGGCAGAAGGAATCAGTGTGTGGCAATCAGCTGTTACTAGATACACTCATCCAAATAAAGTGAGAAAAAAAGCTCAAAAGGAAGAAAAGAACAATAATTCAATGGCCATGGAAACCATCCTTGAAGGATTAAAAGATCACCAAAAGAAGAAGATAGGAAAGTGCAACTCAGGTAAGGAACTATGGCTCAAAATATAACTGATCTACTCCACTAAATAATAAGAAGAAGAGGTTATGAAACTCATGGTTGAAGATCCGACAGATCTCCAAAAGGAGAAAGTAGGAAAGTACAACTCAATTGAAGAATTGTCATTCAAAATAAATTAGCTAAATGAAGAACAAGAAGCATAAGACAGGTTAGTACAAGATCCAGGTAAGTATGAAGGTACGTCCCTTGAACACTCTATTTGTAATGCTTTTAAAGAGATATGTTTATCAGGTATAGAAAATAAGAACCATTTTTAGAATGCAATACTTTATATTATGATGGAAATACTTGCTCTCTGAATTATGATAGAAATTTAGCAGATACTATGATAGATAATGAAATTACTAATTTTTTGCCATAAGTGAAAAATATTTGTGAACAGAACTAGGTATTGCAAGAGCAATTGGAAAAATATGAGAAGAGGAATCAAAAAGAATATGAGAAGGCCACATAGACCATAATTGATCTAAAACTCCAATTCGAAGAAGCTACCAGAATCAAAGAAGCTATATCCAAATCTTTGAAATATAAACTTGAGAAGCCAGCTACAAAAATTGTAAAGCAATCATAAGAAATTGTCAAGCTCAGAAGACAACTAGAAGATAAGGAGAAAGAATTGATCTGCAAGCTACAAGACAAAGACAGTGAGATAAGTACCTACAAGAATAAATAAATATTGGTAGATAAATTAAGTAGAAAACAAGAACTTGAAATCAAATCCTTGAAGGTAGAGTTACGGAAGGTGTGCCTGACAAACTTTGAATTTGAAAATGAGCTCTCATAACTTAGAAAGGAGAATCATGTACTAAAAGGTCAACTACAAAAATCCCATGAGGATGATTAGAATTCAAAAGCACAGATGGAAGACAATATCTTTGATCTGAACAAACAGGTAGAAGAAGTCAAGAAAATAGAAGAATATCTAACAAGACAACTCCAAGAAAAGATAGAAATTTGTCAAAAGCAAGAATTTAAGATCCTCTCTTTGAAGCAATATATGGACAAAACAACTACTCATTTAAATACAAATTCGAAGATAGAGAATAACATTGAAGAAAATAAAAGTTCTATGGAAAAAGAAGAAAAGGCTAACAGTAACACATGTATTCTCAAAAGATCCCATGATCGACAGGAATAAAGAGAATTTACTGCTTAGAGATATGCTATAAGGTTCCATGGTCACTATTACAGGTGTAACAACTATGGTCACAAAGCCATTCATTGCAGAGCTCATGACATAATCACTCCAGAAATAAATCAAAGTACATTTTCGGTTCAGTGTTACATTTTCTATCATTATGGTCATTTCAAAAAACATTGCAGGATGCTGGGACAAGTTAAAGTTTGGATAAGAAAGCAAGTTCAATCGAATGACATGAACAACCATCATCCTTCCAAAGTATGGAGAATAAAGTTGGTAGATCAAAACAAAAATGATGAAAATCTTGCGAAAAACCCAATGCCATTTTGAAAAATATCAATGAGTGATATGAAGTGTACAAAGAATGTGTAAAAGGATATATGTACATCATTATCGGATTTTAGTATCATATAATAGTTGGTTCCAGCAGTATCTGCGTGATAGAATAGAAGTCCATCAAAGAAGCATCATTGCTCAGTGATAAACGAAGCAGTAGTGCCAAAAGAATTTCTTGTTTCCATTAATGAAAACAAGAAGAAAAGTTGAAAAGGAATAGAAGTTGATGATAGGGGGATCATGGCCTAAGGGGGAGCATGCCTCGAGGAGGAGCAGTATGGTCAAAGTATGTTCTCTTTGTCATTGATGCCAAAGGCGGAGAGAAGTTTTTTTGACAGTGGAATCTTGTTCTGAAGAGGATTTATGGTGTTCTCATCAGTGGAAAAGGGGGAGATTATTGATTAAGTGGTCATTAATGCCAACGGTGTCTCGTCATTGATTCTAACTTTTGAGTCCTTGGTGCCCCTTGTGGAGCCCTTGATGGTTAGTGTTTATTTTGTGGTTTGTGTTAGAGGAGCCATTTTAACCTTGTCCAAGACCAAGCTTGAAGCCCTTAGAGGCCTTGGAACAATGAAAAAATCCCTGGTTACCCATTGACTTGGTCAAGTTCCCCTAAGTTGTACCTTGGTCCCATTTTAGTCCATTGTCGAGTTCCTTACTCCTAGTTGTTCTTTGGTTACTAGTCTTCGTGTTGCTTGTTATGCTTGTACTTGTTTTGATATATTGATTAGTTGTTGGATGAATGATGTGGCTCATGTGTAAATTCCTTAATGTGTTGATGGTGAATCCCATTGCTTGCATTGGATGGTCTTTAGGTTGTTATGTTCTTGTGGGGTCCTTGAGTTCACAAGCTTAGATCTCAATCCTCTTGCATGTGGAGACTTAGCTCTTGGAACCCACACTTATGGTGGTATGTTGGAACCCATTATTATGGGGTCCTTGGGGTCCTTGAAATTTTAGGTCTTGAACCCACATATATGGTGGTTTGATGTCGCTTGGATGCTATATGGTCATTGGCATGTAGTAGCCTTGTGATCATGCATATGAAGCCCATAAGGTGTTGCAAACTAGTGGTGAGGTCTTTGTATGCCTTTATTTGGGTGTTGGTACTCTTATGGTGATAAATATATATAGTGGAACCATTTGATATGTTTTTAATCATATGGATATCTTGAACATGATTATGTTGAATCCCTTGAAGTCCTTGAATCCATCTTGTATAATAATGATGATATTCTTGGAAAATTCGTTGTTCCCACTTGATTGGTGGTGTTGGGGTCCTTGATACCCTTGATATGATGAGTATATGGTGGATCCATCCTCCTTGTTAATGTGAAGTATGTGGATGTTAATACCATAGAATCCATCATGCCCTTGATGATGTCCATTGAATCCTTTGACCTTGGAACTTATGCATAAGGTAACATGGTCTTTAGCACCTTTATGTGTGGAGTCTTGATGTCCTGTACAAATTGAATAATTTAAGAGTATTAAACCAATTATTTTCAAATAAACCCATCATAGGGAGATATTCCTTGTCAATCCATTTTTGTTGATATGTGGAGCATCTTCTAACTTCTTACGGTTGAAGAGATATGAATTTTTGAAGTTGGTGTACCACACCTTTTTGGGTGAGCCGACCAAACAAAAGAGAATTTAATTATTTGTAATTTTGAATTGCATGTCAGCCCAAGGTAATAAATTTTATCCACAACCTATATAAATAGAATATAAAACATTTTATTTTTTCATCATCAATTCTCTCAGGAATTTTGCAACTCTTGGAGAAAAGTGAGAAATTTGTGACAGAGAAATTTATGGGCATCTTCACTAAAATTGGCATAACTTTCTCATACGGAATCGGAATTACAAAATTCTTTGCTCATTGGAAAGCTTGTTACAAGGGATATGTGATGACATGATATAGAGTTTTTTTATTTGTCTATTGTTTCTTCATCCTATGATATTCAAAAAGGTATGGCTCATGCTTCTAGGTTTCTCTTGTTATGGCACATGTCTCTCATGGATAGAGTTCATCTTTGATCTTAGTATGTGAGCCTATACATTGGTATATATATTTAATGTCATTGAATATTTTATGGAGGCTATGGTGATGGTTATCTTGGAATATATATTGATATAGATCTTTATGATTATCTTGGATATTGTTGCCATAGATTTTGGTGTTTATCTTGACTGTTGTATAGTGTAGTATTGAATGAGAAGTTGACATGTAAGTAATAGATATTGTGAGTGATTTATTTGATCAACCTAAGTGTTTTCTTTGAAAACTAGTTTGAAATTTTTTTATCATTGTGTCATTGACCTAAGTGGATTTGGATTGTTATTGATTGTTAATGACAACCTTTGACAGTGTTGTGACTATTTTCTTGATATTTGTTTGATTTGTTGACTTGAATTGAGTGGAGTGAAAAATCCTTTTGTGTATAATAGTTTATGAGATTGATTGAGTTTGAAATAGTTGGTTAAGTCTTTTATCTTCTTAGTTGAGGTTATTTGGTTGAGGTACATCATGTTTAACTGACAAGTATTCATTTACTGTGATTAATGTTGGTTGCGGTGTCATTGAGTTGAGTGTGATTGGATAGAGTTTGATTGATTGTATGTGAAGTCTCTTGGTTGCGAAAATGTGTCTCATGATGAACTAGGCCAAGTAAGAAGGGTTGGTTGACCGTTAGAGCACTTGATTAAATTAACACAAGTATATGATTGATTTGGCACATGTACACAAGGATCTTGGTACAGGTTGGTTCAGTTGAGAAATATTGGCACAAGTTGCCTTATGTGCAGTTGGTTTGACTCAAATTGGCTAAGTTGTATGAGGATTTGATTTGACCTAGGTGGACTAAGTTTAGTGTGAAGAATAAGATTGACTGACTTAGTTGATGTGACCAACAGATTGATTGGTACAGCTTGATTGGACAGGTTGATTGTACAGGTTGATGAGTAGTGTGATACAATGGACAATGATCAGTTGATGAGTAGTGATTAGATGATGAGTAGTGGTTTGTAGTGGCAGTGGTTGTGCATTGTGGTACATATTGTGCAGTGTAGTACATGTGTTGATTAGCACGTCCGTAGGATCAATGCGATCATGGTTCAACATTTTCTATCTTCATATCAAGGTGGTAGGACGAGGCAAGAAATGGGGTTGTAGCCTCCTTCTAGTTATAACCAAGGAACTAGGGATTTGTAGCTTCCTTTGGGTTGTAGCCTGCAAATCAGGGGGTTGTAGCCTCCTTCCAGTTCCATCTAGAGAAATGAAGTCATTGTAATAAGGGGCGGTTGTTTCCTCCTTCCATATATTTCTAGAAAACTATTATAAAGGATTCCATGGTTTTTTCCCCCAAGACTTGGGTTTCCACGTAAAATATGGTGTTCTTTGTTTCATGCTATGCTTATGATGTGATGATGATATGATGATGACAATAATGTTGATGATGATATAATGATAATGTGATAATGCATAATATTGGTTAAGGTGTTGATTGTTAATAAAAGTTAAAAAATAATAGAAGTTGTGCACATTGATTCACCCCCCCTCTCCATGTAACTGGTGTGTCCAACAAATTCGTATTTAGTGGGGTGCATGATTTTGATGAAGGCAGGTTATGATTATCATATTGGAAGTATTTTGCTTTGTACAAGGTCATTCAAATAATTCACTCAATTGGAAATCTTCGACTATCATGAATCTAGATAAGGCTTGAAAAGGATCCCACTTTTTATTCTAAAGAATATCATGCACAAGCTAGTGGGCCAATAACAAACATTGCAATATGATGGATGTGTGACTTCTTTTCTAAGCATGGAGAGAGTATGCCATATAGAGAAACCATACACATTCCAGATAATTTCTCATGGCAGGAAATCTACAACTTGTACAAGGAATTTTTTGAAGAGGCCGAAGGAAATAACAATTTCATCTTATATGCATATTTTACAAGACTGTGGGAAATAGAGTTCGACAATGTCTATATTCCTAAGAGGTCAAGGATGGGGGTTTGCAGTATATGTGCTTCTCTTAAACAAATAATGGATAAATAAGAAGGGATAGAAAAATGTTAATCTCTAAAAACTTTCTTTTCTTAAATAAATATCAATTATAAAATCTCATTAATGTTTTATTTTATTTTATTTGTAGATTTTGTTATCAAAGAACTTCAAGTACATCACAATAACCAATCATTTGAATGAAAAAAGTTATAAAATCATCGCAAGAAGTGTTATGATGATCCACATAAGTATTTGGGTTTGATAATTGAGAGCATTGATCAGGAAAAAAAAAAACACTTTTGCCACAATTTTTTTGTGTACCAAATAATTTAGAGGGAAATTGTATTCAGTTTTACTTGGTTGGTTGTATGGTTTTTAATGGTCAGATGTCTCCAAGGGTTTACTTTATAGCTCCAAATATTCATAATAATGCAAATTTGACCATCACCATAATTTACCATGTGATTACTCATTGTTCCAACAATCTTCCTCGAGTTTTATATCTGCAATTGGACAACACCAGCCAGGAAAACAAAAATCAGATCATCTTTGGTTATCTAAACATGCTTGTTGAATTGGGAATTTTTCAAAAGGTTAAACTTAGTTTCCTTCTTGTTGGGCATACACATGACCATATTGATAAAATGTTTAGCCATTTTGTAGTGACATTGGGGAGGAACAATGTTGGGAGCCTCCCATCATTAACTAGAATTATTAGAAAGACATACAGTCCTAAACCTGTTGTACTAACGTTGGAGGAGACTGTTGACATGCAAATATTTATTATGGGATCACATGGTGAAGAAAGGAGCATTGAAAAACTTAATGAAATTAGCTTCCAACATCAATTTCGTATAAAAATATTGATGGGAAAACACTACTATTGGGTAAGAAGTACTCAACAAGTGTAGAATGGGGACCTACGTTAGGTTTAACATTTCTGAAATTCATCCCAATTTGTCAAATTTATGCTTCAAAGTTAGTGTTATTGCAATCAGTTTTTGAGATTCAAAATGCATGCCGACACAATAGAGATGTTGATTCTTCTCAATGCTTGGAAGAAATCAAAAATTCTATCAAATTTACATATGACTATTTTGATGTTGTTGATACAGTTTGGTGGGAGTCTCTTTTCATGGAGAAAAATGACATCATTTCAAACTCTACAAATGGGGATATTTTTTTGATGACTCCATTTCATTGGCCGCAAAGTATATCAAATGAAAATGAGGAAATAAATGTTGAACCAGAAGGTGTTGATCCTTCTCAAGCAGAGGAAAGGGAAATGTATATTGGGTCTATAAGATCATTTGTATGATGCGAGGCAATGGAAGACCTTTATAGAGGCTCAGTATAAGATATTAAGGAAGGTTGTATGATTGCATTTTTAGCTACAGAATATGCACGCGATTATCCATTTTGGATTGCAAAAGTTATGAAGGTAAATAAAGAAAATGAAGAAGTTATATCCATTGAAGTACATTGGTATGCAACTGACACACACCCATTTGATGGTGTGGACAAGACAGAGATGGTGGTTGAGAAAAAGGTTTTGAAAAAAAGAAAAATAAAGGGTCAAAATATAAATCATCCTCGCATTGACATTTTGAACATAGAAGATGTTGGCATGCCAGTTTATGACTTATAGTTGACAAAGAAAGGCACTCTTCGATCCAAGACTACATATATGATCAAAATATTATTGGCACAAGAAATAGTTGCATCATGGGAGTCTACTAAACCAAGGCGTAGATCAAGAAGGAATATTCCATATGAAATGTTGGGAATACATGAAGGCCCGAATGATTCACTTATTGATAGTAGAGAAGAATACGGGTCATCTACATCTTCATCCGATCATTCATCTAAAGAAAATGTAGTTTCTGATGGTGTGTCAAAATCCATGTGTTGATTTCAATATTTTCACATGAAACATTTTATCTTTTTTATTAAGATGACATTGTCTGCATGGAAACTCTAAATGAGTGTTTCAATTTTAATATGAATAGCTTATACGTCTTGTGGTTTAATATATGGTTTTATTATGAGTATTATCATAAATAATTTATTTTATATGGAAAGAGTGGTATAATAATTTCTTGAATAATTTTTGTTTAATATAGTGCAATATTTATATAGTGTTACTAAGAGGTTTAATCAATACAATTTTAAATTATGATAAAATGATATAATTATGCCATTTTTTGAAATAGTGTGCTACCACTAGCATCAATTTTCAATTTGGGGCTTGATTTTAAGGTTATTGTAAATAACAATAAGGACTTTTTTGTCCATGTCCACATTTTTAGCCCCCCCAAAAAAGTGGTGCTACCGGTAGCACCACCTTTTGATTTGGAGGTGTTTTTTGGTGTTTTTTCACAAAAATAGGAGTTTTATGGCTAGAGTTCTCATTTTGAGTATAAATTTCTTGTCAAGTTGTATAACATGTTGATTAAACTCTGAGTGATTAGCACATGATTAGGGCCATGATCATCTATAGAAAATTGACTCTTCAATCCATTTTTCATTTTGTGTGACAGAAAGTTTAGTATTGTCACTCAGATGGAGAAGTATCAATTCGAGGGATAACAACAACTAGTGCACATCTTGGACAAGAAATTTATGTTGCTCAATAACATAGCAATAGCTCAAGTAAAGTTCCTATGGTACCACTATGTCCTTGAAGAAGCAACATGAGATCTATAGGATGCATCGTGGGAGGCATACCCATATTTATTTTGAGAATATTGTTGTAAAGTTGTGTAGATGTACATAATCTTGATATGCACCAAGAACAATACATAAATTAGAGGGGAGGGGGATGTAACACCCCGGTTTTTACCCCATGACCTAATTAGGTATGTACCAATGCAAAGGATAGATTCTAGACATTATGGTATAGGAGAACAAGAATATTATAAATGATGTATATTACATTTTCATATATCACTAATATCTATAAGTGAAGAAGCACTAAGAAGAGATAGGGGCTCAAATTTCACAAGTGGTGGAAGTGAGAGAGGGATAAGGGGGATGATGCAAGTTGGATTTAACTAATGTCCTTAGCCTTCATTATATTTTTTAACCCAAGATCCCTCAACTATGGTTACGAGGGTCACTTTAATTAGTCACAGGTTAGTTATATTAATATGGGATTAAAAGGAGAAAAGTGGCCTATTCCAAGGAAGCTAGTATCAAGCCAAATCCATGTGTATATACTTTTAGAAACTCATTCATTCCTCATCATTCAATCTAGAATTCACTCCATCAAGCTATCTGAGCTCTGACTTGTATACCAGAGAGAAACTTGTGTTTCATACTTTATCATGCCAATTACCCTGCAAAATTTGTGCTAGTGGACTTGGAGCCCTTATGAGTGGAAATTGGATTGCAAGTGATATCCCTAGAGTCTGAGTATGGATACTCCATAGTTGTCCTTTACTAGATCATTGGAAGGGAATCAGAACAACCTAAGAGACTGTGGTGTAGAGAAAGGGATCCCATTCCTTGTGTTGTTCATGCTAATGGGAGGTGAGTGTCAGAGGATTGAGACACTGTGGAGTGGGTTTCAACACTAGAGGGTTCTATGTGTGTTATTGGTGAAATAGCTTGGAAATTTCCTCCTTGTGGATTGATATCCCTATATTAGGGGTGGCCTCTATCAAAGGAAGGAAAATTCGACATAGTTCTTACTAGGAGGAGCGTCCTTCACTTACAAACTTGTTAAAGGAAAAATTCCATAAAGATAATTACCAAATGTTCCTTAAATGTCATGGTTTATAGTTATGTTATAAATTTATCTAATTTTCTTATTATGAAAATGTATGTGTGCATGGACTCTAAGGGTAATGTTTCAGAATGAGTAATTTGCTAACTAACTATTATCTATACTTTTGTTGTTAGTAAATTAGTGGAATTCGAGTAATGTAACATAAATTAATGGTTTATAAGAAAAACTTGAGTGCCCCAACACCCTATAAATGTTAGAGAGGCGGTTGGGTACATTACATTGTAAAACTAGGAGTCTAAAAGAATATTTTGTTATTTTGAGCCATAAGGTAATGCAAGGTCTAGTGCCCACTTTTGTCACTTACAATTCCTTAATAATTTGGCACTTTGAGCATGCCAACAAGCTAATGAATGAAACATAGGGGTAAATATTGGTGCTACGAAATGACACCTACAACATATTGATCAATAGGGATTTCAAGGCCCAGAGACATTCATGTTGCTACGAAGCTACATAACTGAATGGTAAGGAATAAACTGGAAATATACAATGTTTTCTCAATGTAATATGTAAACAAGGTTAAACGAAGAAAATAGACTCCACCCTTTGATGAAATGATTAAAACAAGCTTGGTTCTTGGGGAGGAGGATTGTAACACTCTTATTAATGGGAACTACATGTTGGGGAACATGAACATACCTCTCCATTGATAACAATAGATGGGAAATAGATGCATCATGCCTATTGTCATTACTTATAAATCGTTAATTAAGGGGCTTGCTAGGATATATAATATTGAATAGGCTCCAAGGATCTTGAAAAACATTTAGCTACATCATGGACACTATCATATATAGTAAATACATTGATCGATGGGCACACTAAGGGTAATATATTGAAGAATGCTACAAACTACCTAAAGGGAAACCTATATTGTGAAGGAATTATACCACTTAGCATATTGTTAGACAAGTCTATGAAATCCTTAATTAATATTACATGATATTTGGACACAAAAGTTCCATGTATGCATGCATGTTCTAAAACAAATATGTAAAAAGTATCTACGTTTAGAATTAAGAGTGTTCTCATTTATTTGGTGTGCAAATTTGTGAAAAACATTTTGGAAACAAATAAACACTAGACTTTATCGAAAGGAGAAAGACAACTTTAATATATATTTTCCTATCCATTAAGCAAGCAAAAATTTCCCTTTTCAATTCTTTCAAGTTTCACAACCACCTCAACAAAGATGAGTGAAATTCTTGTGTCACATAGAAGAAGGAAAAGACCAAGTGTTAAGGGACAGACATCTAGCCCTGCAAAGAGGAGAAGGACTAGGGCTTCTACTACAGCAGAAGCCGTACATGTAATAGGGGGGATGTTGAAATTCCTATTCTAAACCCCGATCATCCGTTGTTACAGAAGAACCTATTGCAAGTGAACCTTAAATTGAAAATTTACCTTTTGAGAATGAACTATTAAAGGAAGAAGTACAAATGCTCTAAGATGAAGTGCAGATGTTGAAATAATATTGCAAAAATTATACAATGAAGAGCTTGAACACCTTGGTTGAAGCTATGGACCAGTTGGAGAATCCACCTTCTATTTTTAAGGATGGTTAACATGATGGACTACTATGCCCTGAATGTGGAGGATCTATTAAAACTTGTAGGGTATAGCTTTACAATGGTGGATCTAACAGCGTGGAAATTAGCACAAGCAAGGAAGGGGAGAGAAGAAATACCACCAAAAAAATCGATGGAATAAAAGAAGCCAAGGTTGAGCATAACCCCTGATCAGGAATTGTAATAACAAGAGGAAATATAGTCCCAACAATCAAAGGACAATGAAGTGCTTCCATATCATTCTCGGTAATCAGGGGACATTGAATTGATGCAGGATCAGTCTCAGCAATCAGGGGATACATAAATCATTCAAGAGAAATATATGTATCCTAAAATCATTGAAATAATTGTGGAACAGGAGGTTGTTACACAAGAACCAACACACCAAGGATTTGGCATTGAAGCAACATCACAAAAAGTGTGTACTTTGAGTGAATCACAGAAATTGGATGTTGTTACACAAGAACCAGCATCCTCAAAATTGTTTGCTAAAGTTCCAACTCAAATTGAAGTTGCTAGGGATTAAACATAGAAAATGGATGCTGCTACACAAGAACCAGCATTCCCAAATTTTTTTATTGAATCAGCAACACAAACAGAAGCGCCCGAAGCAGGGATTGAAGTAGAAATTTTGTTGGACAAAGGAAAAGGAGAGGATAAAAGAGGAAATAAGAAGAAAGAATTGGAAAAGAAGCTCTATCTGTTGCAACTTGAGCTTAGTAAATGGAAAGATAGTACCATCTTGATGAAGAAAGGAATGATCTCCCTGTCTAAACATAGGAGGATTATCCAAGATCTTAAGGATAAATGGGCTGAATAACTATCTCAATGGGATGATTTGCAGAAGGAGCTACAGGAACTGAGAAAGAATAAGTTCCTAAAAGAAGAAAAAGAATAGCTGGGTAAGGACATGTACAGCCTAATTCAAGAATTGATGAGTTGCAGAGCTCCATCCCCATCTTATCCAATGTTCTTATATGAACAGATGGTCTTGTTTAAAATCATAGCACTAAAAGAAGGGAGACCCTATCAGGTATTTTCAACCCCTAAATTCTTGAAAACCTTCATTAAGAGCGATTTTTTGGATCAAAATTTGCTATGTGAAATATTTTTGCATGAAAGAGCATGCCCTATGGGTGTCTACTCCAATCCAGTTCCTTATTTGGAAGATATTCAACTAAGGGCATTTACTTCATTTGTTATCAATCATATGCATTGGTGGAGCACCATTCAGACCATACAGAAGAATGAGGATACTTCCATCCTATGGGTTCAAAGTGAGCCCAAATCTCCTACATCATTAAGAATTAGGCATATGAGACAATTACATTCTCGTCAGAAGGCTAGTCAGATGGAAGCCTTCCAACAAGAAGTTGTCTCTTCCTATCTCAATTTGATCTCTTAGCAAGATCTCTTTACAATACAAGGAAGCTAGGGTAGATGGGATGCTTCTTCTATTTTTTTGAGAGAAAGAGATCCATAGTGTGTTGAAAACTTCAAATATGCCTTGTCTCGGTTGCCCAACTATGTTGCAAGTATTAAAACTTGTGGACCTAGTTGGTTGGGAATGAGATTTAAGTTTCCTATTTTATGGTGGCTAGCAAGAAAATACCAAAGCATGTACCAGATGACTAAGAAGGAAAATAAATAGTGTTGGAATGATTTAATTGCATGCAATGGGTTCAAGAATTCATAAGAGCAATTTGAACTTTCTTTCAATCTTACCCATCTCCACCGAAAGAGTTTTGAATCAAAATTAGATTCATACTAGTCGGGTCCTGAAATAGCCCTTTTTCCCTATACCTATCAATGTCTTTTCCCATGTTTTACCTTACTTTTCCATACCCTAGGCATATATCTTTCCAGGTTAAGAATGGATCTTGACAGGTATAATCTATTATTTCTTTATTCTAATAAGGCTTAATATTGACTATGATTATGAACTTGATCTTTTGATTTGTGCTAACTTATGTCGATTCAATAAAGATAGTTCAAAGCCTTAAAGGATTACAGGTGTAGCAACCCGCTGAGCCTAAAGAAGAAATGAATGTTTGGTGCGAGTTGTTACTTCCTGGAGCTGGTTCCATGTGTTGATGTAGCATCATGAGTATCTTTCCACATGGTCAGTCAAGATTGGGTATCGCTGAGATAATCACGGTATCTCCCCTTCCAATCATTTGATCCAGTTCGATCCATTCATCACTCAGAGTAACACCGCAAGACTAGATGCGAACAACTTCATTCAATTGTATTTATGGTAGTAATTGTTTATGTTGTAACCTGGAAGCCTAAAGATCATAGATATTCATGGCTACTTGATATTAGTGGATATGGATTATGTCACCTGTGTATAAGTATGGAGAAGTGATATAAATCAGGGGTTATTTCATTGGTTGTTGGAATTTGATTGTAAGAAGTTGTACAATAGATTATTGTAACTGTGGTTTTACTTTCCTAATACAAGGAGCAATAATTCTGCATATGTTTGTGTTCTAATTTGTGTTAGTTAGTGGCATCTCTATTAGGAGGCTAGGGCCTGACTTATCACAGAGATCGCCAAGTTAAGTAGATATTTAGTTTTTCTTATGTTAATCTAGTTTGGAATTACACTCGGATTATTTACAGCACGCTGCAATAGTAGTTAATGATTGCAATTTACTTTGGCTTGATGAAACCGTGTGGTGTAACAGTCGACTATGTCAATTAGCATAGTTTTCTTTTTATGCAAGTGTGTTAGATCACTGTTACAGTCAATCTCGACTCTGATTATTAATGTTAATTCTATTTCTTAGGATTTTCTAAATTAGATTGTTATGGTTTGGGTTACTGTAGTCTTATATATTTAGCATTTGATTTCTTGCAAAAGTAATTCTAGTTTATTTATTCTCATATCAATTAATATTGGATTGTTGTCGTAGGAAGGTAAAAGTCCCTTGAATTCTTAGATGGATAATTTAGATTAGCTTTAGCAATGAGTTGAGCTTGGTTGAGCAGTCAGGTAGGATAATTGATTCATATTCATTTGATCAACTGCTTGAGTGTTTATGCATAGATTGTGCATAATTACCTTTGAAATAAAAGACTTCCTCAGGTTGATAATTTATGTTATGGTAGTTTTAGCTATTTAATTAATTAGACAATTAAACTTCCCAACAACATCTAGGGCTATCATTTTATGGTCTAATAAGACCCTCAAATCACTCTATTTTTTTCCTTAGGAAAAATTCATATTATATTTCTCAGAGAAATGTAATACATTCTTAAAAAATACTCAAAACAGATCCATCTAGGGACCACCTAATATTTCAACTACCATACACTATTTGTAACAATGTTACAAAAGATTACCATTTCATGTTCCATGTGTACTACTATCATCTCAAAAACCCAAAATACAATACATAAATTTCAACAATAGACTTGTCCTTTAGTAAAAAAAACTGAGGAAACAACAAAAAGGATTAAGGACTTTGTAAGGAGAAAGACTCGGTTGAAACCACAGTCTTTTTCCTGTATTCATGTTCAATAACCTATTAAAGTGTACCTGTTAAGCCTACTTTTGAAAGAGTGCCCTCCTGGACATTAAATTTTCTATATATATTCTCAAAAGAAATCATTTCAAAAGAAGTTGATAGGACTCTCAAATGTGTGGCCAGGTTATCTAGCCCAACTCTCTAAATATATTGTCATAAGGACCATAGACATCGACCAACTTAAGTGTCTTATGTAGCTCAAACCTTGCAGATACCAACATAAATATTTGAAGTTTCATTTAAACTTGGGAAAGAGAATATTCTTCTTCTATAGATAATATGCTGACCAAAGGAAATGTTATGGATATTGTGGCATACAAATCAATCATCAACACATTTTGCAAAGCATGTTAACTAGAAAGACCCATCTAGAAATAAGTGTTTACTACAATGACAAAATTTTCATGAAATTGATATTCACTCACCTTTTGCATAAGAGTTACATCACTAAGTTATTTGGTGTAACAAAATTTTTTCTCCTTCCATATTCAACAAGCATAAGCAGAAAGTTCACTACAAACTCACTAAGAATCAAAAAAGAGGTAAAGGGGGCCCTGTATAGAATACAAATAAAATTAACAGAAGAAAAATAGGTATGAGAATTAGGAATATGTTGTCGATAATTATAATTTCTTGGTACAACTTACCTTGATTTGTGGAACTTGACACTGTATACGTTTGCTTTACCTTTCAAAACATCTTTCAACATACTACAAATATTTTCTTGTTGCAATAATTTCATGTTAGGACCCATCAAATAAATATTTGGTTGTTTGTGAAAATAAAAAAATGAATCTAAAAAAATACAGTTTGAGTAGTTTGTCTCAATGAATAAAAACAACATTAATAATGAACATTTTCCGTTTGATGAACATTTTTAATTTAACAATGTAAATTGGAATAGCATTCAAGTAAAATAATTGATAATAAGATATCACATGAGGAAACATGAAGAACCATAAAACAAAGTATATAAGGACATCGATCACATCAAAACGCCAATTTTGCTTATGAAATATCAAAAAGTTTCTCAAGTCTATCTGTAACAAATTCCAATGGATGAGTGAAATAACAATAGTAAAATTTAAACACTACAATTATAGAAATAATTGTGGGAAATGTATAATTCCTTACCATTCATTGAGCTCCTCTCTATTTCGAGAATAATTTAATATTCTCTACTGAACAGGGCCAACCACGTGAAGGCGAAATCTCTTATGGCCCCTTCCCCCCCTCACATCACTCTCAATTCCCCAAATCCAATGCATCTACTTGCAAAAAAAAATTGTGCGAATTCATTCATTCAATAGCCAAAAAAACCATTCATTAAAGCATTCATTCATTAAATAACCAAAAAAACCATGCACGACATTGTATTATAAAAAATAATTACTCAAAATTTCTTCAGTCACTTATTTTTTAGTTTTCTTCTCTTTACAAAATGAACCAGAAGCACATCTTCTGCAATTTGTCGTTCGGTTCCTGGTGCTTCATCAACTTGTTTTGATGTCTCCCTAGTAGATTTCTCGCCACGTGGATCTTGTGCTAAGGGGTTCGAAATTGTTGCAATAATGTGAAAATTTTGCATTAATTTATTTTTGTTTTTATAATTACAAGTATTTCATTTAAAAAAACATTACAAAGGTGTTTTTTTAACTGGTGTGGCCACAGCATGTTCTTCATTTTCCTATCCAGGCTCAACATGTATAGTGTGACCACCTACATGCTCTACAGTTGAAATATGGAGAACTACAATTAATGTTCACCATCTACAATTATCTATACAAAACTGTTGCAGATGAATAAATTCATTACCAATATTCGAAGGATGATCTTCGACTGGTTGTTGCCCATCATCGACATTAAGGGGATCATTGCTTTTCTGGTCAAAATAGAATAAATATTTTATGTTAATTGTTTATAATGAATAGATTGCATGACAATTAATAAATTTTCATTAAAATATATAGATTTTATATAGCTGTGCACCAAATGGATCACCAGAAGACTGTGTTTGCCCAAACAAGCTTTTTCAACATTCAACAACAGTTTCAAAGTCGTATTGGAAGCCAAGCTCTAAGTCTTCCTGAGTGGGAACTTCTTTGAATCGGTCGGCTTGCATATTTGCATAATGTCATTAATTTTGCATTTTGTGCTGCATTAAAATGAAAAATAATTTTCAATTTATTATTTGGATGCATTATTGAGTTTTCGATACTTACGATTCGTGCCTCCAAATTCAAATAACCACCAGGCCCAAGCTTGTGCTGACCAATTTTTTCCAGTCTTGCCTTTGGGGCATTTGATATGTTTGACAGCCTAAGCAAGTGTTGAATTACATTAGATGCTCCAAATTCGATATAAAAATTAATAATAATAAGGGTTAGCATATCATTCTAGAAAGCATTGCATACCTCCCTTTGCCTAGTTGTATCTTTCTTACTTTTCTCAGAGCCCTCTCTTTTCCATCTTCCACTAGGGATTTACAGTACCTTGATGGAATCATCGAAGGGTGCTCATACCTAGGGTTCCTTTCTAGGAGAACCCTATATTGATCTTGGAGAATCTTCATATGCTCTCCATCCTTCTTTAGGACCTTTGATGTATCGAAGGTATCGTTGTCGAACATGCCAACCAACCAATTAGTCAACTCATCCTTTAAAAAAAAAATTGTCTGTCTCACCTTGTTGGATGGTGTTAAATTTTCATATGCTTAGCTAAGACATCAGTACTTCATTTCATTTTCATAACAAAAGCATATAAACAGGATCACTGAAAGATAGGCAAGCACAACCATACAAAAGGAACACAAAGATTTATCCTGGGAAAACCCTAAAGGGAAAAAACCAGCAAAAGCTTCCTCAATATAGATGCCCCAAAAAGATAAAAGATAAAAGATAAAACTAGCAAGGAGATCAAAGCCTGATCCTCCTCCTTCTCCAGCTACTTCTCTTCTCCACTAATGCGCTACACAAGTGAGAGTGTGTGTTCCAAATGAGGAGCACTACACCTCTATTTATATTCATCCATTCACTTAAGTTAACTCATTTATCATGTAGGCTCGAGTTAATCATGTAGGCTCGATTTAATCATGTAGGCTTGAGTTACACATGTAGGCTCAAGTAACCACACTGGGGTGCTAATGACCCACCTTTACAATTAGAGGGGACTGCCTCATGACTCTTATTAGTTCTTCCGATTAGGAGCATCGGGGTACAAAGTAATACAAGTGGTTCTCCCGGTAGGACCATCGGGGACCACAAAGAAATACATATAGAATATTCTTCGAAGTTACAATATTTCAACACTCCCCCTTAACAAGAAGGGTATTCTATAACAACATCAACAACAACAATAATAGGAGAGAGATAGAGGACATCATCAACATCATCAGGGTGATACATATATAAATCATTGGAAGATTTTCAACATCATGAAGTCTTCATCTTCAATATTTAGTCTTCAGCATCATCAGTACTTTGACCGCTTCGATCAGCAACATCATCTTCAACACTTTGACCTTTCGATTAGAAACGTCACATTCAACACTTTGACCTTTAGATCAGAAACATATTCTTCAGCACTTTGGCCTTTCGATCAGCAACAACATCATCATCATACTCTGATCTTTCAATCAGACTCATCATTATCATCAACCTTTGATCTTTCGATCAGAACCATCATTAACCGAACATCATCATACTCTGATAATACGGCATCATCATCATCAGGATCTCATCATCATTACATTCTGATATTTCAATCAGAAACATCATCATCATCATCGCATTCTGATCTTTCGATCAGAAAACATCATCATCATCATATTCTAATCTTTCAATCAGAGAACATCATCATCAACGACTTCTGATCTTTCAATCAGAGAAACATCATCATCATCATATTCTGATCTTTTGATCAGAGAACATCATCATCGTCAGCATCATCATCATATTCTAATCTTTCAATCAGAGAACATCATCAGCAGCAGCAACTTCTAATATTTCGATCAAAGAACATCATCATCATCAGCAACATCTGATCTTTCGATCAGAAACATCATCATCATCATAAAAACATCAACATCATCAAAACATCAACATGATCCTTCCTTTCAGAATTACAGGATTTAGGTCTTTACGGAGTTACCAATGATCCTTCCTTTTGGAATTACGAGATTTAGGTCTTTATGGAGTTACTAACGATCCTTCCTTTCGGAATTACGGGATTTAGGTCTTTACGGAGTTACTAATGATCCTTCCTTTCGGAATTACGAGATCAACACATTTGTGGAACTCAGACAATCCTTCCTATTGGAATTACGGGATCAACACATCTGTCGAACTCAGACAATCCTTCCTATTGGAATTACAGGATCAATTCAATGATCCTTCCTTTCGGAATTATGGGATTTAGGTCTTTACGGAGTTACTAACGATCCTTCCTTTCGGAATTACGGGATCAACACATATGTGGAACTCAGAAAATCCTTCCTATAGGAATTACAGTATCAACACATTTGTGGAACTCAGACAATCCTTCCTATTGGAATTAAGGGATCAATTCAATGATCCTTCCTTTCGGAATTACAGGATTTAGGTCTTTACGGAGTTACTAACGATCCTTCCTTTCAGAATTACGGGATCAACATAGATGTGGAACTCAAACAATCCTTCCTCTAGGAATTACAGGATCAACACACGGTCTCGAGTACCAAAGTCACCGGATCCGTTCTGAACCAAAGTTCAAGGATGATACAATCCTACCACATTCACGGGGACCAACATCTCCGAATACATTTTGAACCGAGGTTCAGGGATGATGCAATCCATCACTTTCACGGGGGTCGAGACCTCCAGATACATTTTGAACCGAGGTTCAAGGATGATGCAATCCGCCACTTTCACAAGGGCCGAGACCTCTGGATACATTTTGAACCGAAGTTCAGGGATGATGCAATCCTACCACTTTCACGGGGGCCGAGACCTCCAGATACATTTTGAACCGAGGTTCAAGGATGATGCAATCCACCACTTTCATGGGGACCGAGACCTCTGGATACATTTTGAACTGAAGTTCAGGGATGATGCAATCCTACCACATTCACGGGGGCCGAGATCTCCAGATACATTTTGAACCGAAGTTCAAGGATGATGCAATCCCACCACATTCACGGGGACCGAGGTCACCAGATCACTTTTGGACAGATGTCCCGGGATGATACAATCCCTCTTCATTCTCGAAGACCGAGGTCTCCGGGTCACTTTTGGGCAAGTGCCCAGGGATGATACAATCCCACCACATTCTCGATGACCGAAGTCACCGGATCACTTCTAGACATATGTCCTGGGATGATACAATCTCTCTTCATTCTCGAAGACTGAGGTCTCCGGGTCACTTTTGGGCAAGTGCCCAGGGATGATACAATCCCACTGCAACATCACTACTCCCCCTTTTGAGGAAGGTCTTTCTGAACCACACTAAGATTGTCTCGAAAGTGTTCGAACTTTACCCGAGACAGAGGCTTTGTCAGTGCATCATCATCTAAACCATCTTCATCTACATCTTCAGTATGTGAATACTGAACTATCACCATCTGCATCTCCAGTATGTGAGTACTGAAAGCATCATCAGGTCACCATCATCTGCATCTATAGTATGTAAATACTAAAACATCATCATTTGCATCTTTATCTTGAATGTAGAAATACCGGATTTCTATGTGTTACGACGGAACACAGGGTTCTCTCTTATCACAACTCTCGTTACCACATAGAATCAATGTAGTATCCATCTTCAGTTCAAAGAGACCTGATATCAGCTTTCGAAGCCATATAGCTTCACAACTTAGTAGAGCAATCTGCTATGTATTATGCTTCAGCCATGCTATGAGAAACACTGGACTGTTTCCTACTAAACCATGAACTCATAGCAGACCCCAAACAAAAGCATCTACCTAATGTGCTTTTCCTGTCTGAGATAATTTCGGCCCAATATGCATCTTTGTAGCCATACAATCTATACTCATGGCTACCATCATAATATAAACCAAAGTCTATAGTCCCTTTCAGATATCTCATCACATGCTTTGCAGTTACTAGGTGAACCCGTCTTGGTTGAACAAGATATTGACTTAAGGTGTTCACAGCAAAACAAATGTCTGGCCTGGTATTTGTTAAGTACATCAATGACCCAATGATCTGTTTGTAATGAGTCATATCCACTAACTCTGATGAGTCATCAGCTAACAACTTCAAGTTGGAGTCCATGGGTGTGGCCATGACTTTGCATTCCAACATATTGAATCTCTTCAATATCTCTACCACATACTTTCCCTGGTTGAGAAAGATTTCTTCTGAACTTTTCCATACTTCCAGACCTAGGAAATAATGCATTAACCCAAGGTCTTTCATCTCAAATTCTTCTGCTAGTTTCTTCTTGCTTTCCATGATCTGTTTCTCATTTCCTGTCAAGGATAATTCATCCACATATAATAACAGGATGACAAGTTCATCTTCTACAACCTTGAGATAAAGGTTAGGATCAGCTTTATTCTTGGTAAATCCTATGCTCGACAAGAAACTATCTATTCTTCCATACCAAGCTCTAGGAGCTTGCTTCATCCCATAGAGGGCCTTCTTCAACTTGCATACGTGATTCCATCTGGCTTCAACTTCAAATCCTCATGACTATTCGATGTAAAACTCTTTCTCAATCATACCATTAAGGAAGGCTTGTCTTTACTCCACCATGGAAGAAACTACCATGATAGTTCTAAAGGAAGTGTACCTTACTTCCTGGAGTAAGCGTCTCTCCAGAATTAATTCCCTTTTTCTGAAAGAAACCTCTGGCCACAAATCTTATTTTATACTTCTCGATACTTCCATCAGCTGCATGCTCTATTTTGTATATTTGGAGGATACAATACTCTTTCCTTCTAGTTTGGGAACTATATCCCATACATCATTCTGGTGTTCTTTCATCATAACATCTTCCATGAGTTCGTCTTGTCAGATCATCAACATATCCTAGTATTCTGCATTCAACTTTGAAGGTTGGAACCCACTTTACTCTTGGTAAAGTATCGATCCATCAAGAAGCTGTCCATCATGTCGTTCCGTGTCAAACTCAGATATCTTCTATAGTCACTCCCCCTGAAGTGGAGTATTATCTTCCTTCTTCATTCTGTATAGGTGGTTCTATGCTTGATATATACTGGTCAATAGAGTATGTCATGTCATAGTCTATTCTTTCTTAGGCAAATCACGAACCTTTCTTTGTACACTTGTTCTTGTAGATCCATATGGAGGATACTATGTACTTCCCTTTATGTCTCGAAATCATATCGTATACATCATTCCCCATGATCAATTGTTATTCTTTGATCATAGTTTCTTTTATAGCATTCTTTTCTTCATCTTGAGTTATCTCTCATACCCATGGTGGTCTTCATCCTTTAAGGTGGATCTACCGCTCTCTGAAGCTCTTTCTTCTGTCATGGTGTCTCTGACCCTGGGAGCTTCAGATTCATGTTTATTGAATTGTCATCATTTGTTTTTTGGAACAAGTCTCGTCCTTATTTTCTTGTAGGAGGTTGTATAGGACCTTTCCTACAATTCAAATGCACCAGTTTCATGGTTAGAACTATTTCATAAAACATATGCATAACGACAAATTCTTATGCATCATGCAACTATTTAGCCAATACAACATTCATCCATATTTTACAGAAACTTTCTAGATGCCTTCTATCTCTACCATGACATCATTGAGATTGTGCACTAATCCAATATGTCAGCAAAGAGGTTTGATAAGTAGCACTAGAGAGTTGTATAGCGCCATGAGCTACTTACCCATCACATGCATATTAGTAGTATTAATGTAAACAATCTATCATGCGTAACACATCAACTGAATACAATCAAATGCATAACAAAACAATATCATGAAATGGCAATTGAATACTTTAAATCTTCTATTTGTTTCGTGGGTAGACTCCATCTTGATCATTCTGCTTTATCAACTTCTTCATTCATGAAATCATCATTTCTTATCCAAATGATAAGATGAATAAGAGGTTCTTCAAGAATTGAGTTTTTCATATTCCTCATCGCTTGAGGGATCTTCTTTGAATGGTGAGAGCTTGATCTTCAATTGCTCCCATCTTCTTCTTCTCTTCTTAATAGTCGAGCTGAAAGTAATCACTTACTTCTGGCATACATTCTTCACATGAATGAATCCCATGATCTTGGGAGACCATTCAAGGTGGCTATCACCACTTCTGCATACTTCTTCTTCTACCGCTTTAAGTTGTTCTGCATTCTGGATCTTTGCATTCTTCAATTGTATTCTCAAAGCCATGTTCTGATTTAAGTTCTTATCTTCAAATAGCTTGATCAATGAATCAAACATCTTCGGTGTCTTTATGGAAGACACTTGTGGTATAATTTGATCCGTGATTGAATCAACAATGATCTTATTGGCCTTGATCAAGTTCTTCTTGTGTAAGTCTTTGAGGCTCATCTCCCTCTAGAACTGGAACCTCTCTACTCATGTAGGTGTCCAATTCATTTTCTTCAGAGAGATCAAATACTTCCATGCTTGGAATTTTTCAACTTCACCAAGTTTATCATCAAGCTGATGTGATAGATCATTTTGAAATGAGAACCTCAAATGCAAATAGCAAAAGATTAGATCTTATCGATTTGAGGTGTCCGTCCTGCTTCCGGAGCTGGCTGATCTAGGATTTGTCAGAGAAACCCTAATTTTCAAAACTTGGAATATTTCAGATATGATTGGATAGAAATATAGATCTCTTCAAATGGAGCTGTCCAATGTACTCCTTTTCTGAAAACAGTGGAGGGAAGCTCCCGGAACAGGAAGCCCTAGTTTTCCAATTTCTTCTGTAGAAATGCCTGTTACTGTTTCTGTGATATCTCCGAAATTAATGCTCCTCTATGTCTAAAATTTTTCACTGAGGTAACATCGCATGTCCCTGATCCAAAAGCACAAGTTTAATCAGAATTTGTTTCACCAATTTGAATTTATGATCATTTTCCAAAGGTGACCTGTTACAGGATTGTTCAGAACAGTGAAGTTGTACGGCATGCCACGTGTCACTGGTTCATCTTCAGGTTCTGAAATTTGGATCAAAGAAATTGCAGGCCATGATATTTTTGTAAAATATTTATGAATTCCATTTGGACCTCTGTATCCCATGCTACAGCAATTCTCCCCAGGTGTCATGTTTAGGGATGAATTCTGGAAGAGGATGGAACCCTAACTTGGAGGGATCATATCTCCCAGAATATAGCAAATATGAGGCTGAATTTCGGACACAGTGTAAATCATGATGTTATATTCAGCCTCTAAAATTTTAAACTCTTGATCCTTCTCCAATCTTAGGATATATCGAATGTACCAAAACTTAGCAGTTTTAATATTTAGGGTTTTTTCCAGATCGGGGTCAAACTAGGGTTTGACTTTCCTAGAGTTTCACCCAACCAAATTTCTTGATCCAAGTCTCTAAAATTTGATTTTGATGAGGAGAAAAATCCTATGCTGGGCTCACTCAAAAATTCTTCTTCTACAGAAATCCCTAATTTTTCGCACCAAAACTGAAAATGCTCGGAATCGAATTCTGCTTCGACAGAAAGATGCACCCTTCAATGGAGAGTCAGTCTAGCCTTCTTTTTCTGATCGATCATGGATAGAGACCCAAAAAAATAAGAAGCCATAGATTCTTTAGCTACACAATGTCTTCTTTCAGGGTGGCTCTGATACCATGTTAAATTTTCATATGCTTAGCTAAGACATCAGTACTTCATTTCATTTTCATAACAAAAGCATATAAACAGGATCACTGAAAGATAGACAACCACAACCATACAAAAGGAACACAAATATTTATCCTGGGAAAACCCTAAAGGGAAAAACCCAACAAAAGCTTCCTCAATATAGATGCCCCAAAAAGAAAAAAGATAAAAGATAAAACCAGTAAGGAGATCAAAGCCTGATCCTCCTCCTTCTCCAGCTACTTCTCTTCTCCACTAATGCGCTACACAAGTGAGAGTGTGTGTTCCAAATGAGGAGCACTACACCTCTATTTATATTCATCCATTCACTTAAGTTAACTCATCTGTCATGTAGGCTCGATTTAATCATGTAGGCTCGAGTTACACATGTAGGCTCAAGTAACCACACTCAGGGTGCTAATGACCCACCTTTACAATTAGAGGGGACTTCCTCATGACTCTTATTAGTTCTTTCGATTAGGAGCATCGGGGTACAAATTAATACAAGTGGTTCTCTCGGTAGGACCATCGGGGACCACAAAGAAATACATATAGAATATTCTTCAAAGTTACAATATTTCAAGAGATGGTGGGCCCGAAGATCTCTAAGGTCAAATCTTTTAGATTTTTATAAAAAACATCATTTCCTGTAAAACAATCATGCTATCATTAGTTTAAAAAAAAAAGGTTTTATCGGTATATTACAATCAAATTATTAAAACTAAATTGAACAATGTATAATTACTTGGAATATTTTGTATCTTTATTGGAACGAGTTCCTCGTTCACCAAAAATGTGGTCTCTATTGAACCCGTGCTAGTGACACGAGAATATTAAGGAAATGTTGCTTTAGCATTAACATTACTAGCAGGATTTGCATCCACCCCTTCATCTTTCATCTGCACGATCTGGTGTGAGTGAGTCAGCAGCGGCTGCACTCTCTATTGGCCTCGGGGGTGTCACAGAACTTCTTTTCGACTGTTCAGTCGACAATAATGGTTTAGTACGTGGTGTTCATGGAGCTGTTTACTCACTGGTACCAACACCACCTTCACCACTAGTGTGTGGTCGCAGAAAATTATGTAAATACAAACCATTCGATTATAAGTTCACTATCATAAAAAGTAAAAATTATAATGTTATCTCCCAAAATTAATTTATTTTGATAATATGAAGAATTCGAGTCATGTAATGAAATATTTAAAGATGACTAACAAATTGAAGGTCTTTGTTTGTGCTATGGTTGAAGAAATTGTAAATTTTAGCTTTCGGTGGCATAAGCGGGGTTCTTAATATCTCATTAGCCACCGAAAGGCTTTGTTTCGGAAACTAACAGTTTAACGTGGGATAAAAGTAAACCACTGAAAGCGGGCCCGAGCAAGTAATTGGTAAAAACACTTTCGGTGGCTTAGGCGAGACTTCAGATGACTCATTAGCCACTGAAAATTGTTGCTTTCGGCAGCTTAGTAAACATTTCTATAAGGGCATTAACTGCTGAAAGAAGGCAAAAAGGCATTGGGGAAAAAGCACTTTCGATGGCTCAGGAAAAAGCTCTAACATTTCATTAACCACCGGAAGGACAGGTTTTTGGAGGTTAAAAGGGTTTTTCGGGGATACCACTATCCACCGAAAGCTAACTTTCACTGCGACATGGGGTAAATGATTTCATTGGCTTACGTGAAAGGGATATCATTTCATTAGCCACCGAAAGCCATCGTTTTGGTGGCTAGCACATAAACTCCCAAAGACGGTTAACCACCGAAAAGATAAAAATGAAAACAGTTAGAAATCGATCAAATCAGACCCCGTCAGCCAAGCAGCGATCATTACAAGGCGTGATAAACCATCAAAAGGACATGAAACTGTGTAACTACTTGAGGGAATGAGTAATAAGTTCGTTATGTGAAACTGATGATGACTGAGGTGATGAAACTCTATTTCCCCCTCCACCTGTCCACAGAGCTACAGAAAATCCCAACGAGTATCCAGACTAATTTTGACATCATTGCTGGGCAAGGGGTCTCAAAAATCTAAACTGAAGACATCACCCTCTGACCTCAGCCTAAATCATGAAGGATAAAGCCCTCATAATCTGTACCAAATATTCAGTACACCCCACTCTCGAATTGAGAATTTCTATCCACCAGAAAGCCATCTTAGAGAAGCAGCCTGCTAAAACACTATCATACGTAACTTAAACTTATTTTTGCAGGTACCTAGGAGTGGCATTCAGAAAGATGAAGCAGGGAGCACCTACTCTCAGGCAGGAGTTCAGAGATATCATCTATTTGGAAGCACATCCAGAGGTCTGTAAACTTTTCTAGGATGTTGGTTGCTATAGGTTTTGTGAGAAGATACAAGATTCACATCAGCAGGTGACTGAGGCATTTTCTCTCTCATTTGATGGCTCCAAAGCAGTCATAGGAAAAGAGGAATTCCACATAGATGAAACCCTAATCAATGAAGTGACTGAACTCCCTGGCATAGGAGAAAAGTGGTTCAAAACTACCATACCAAAGGATGTAGATTTTAGGTCTTACTTAAAGCCTGAGCATAGAGGAGTGGTGTGGAAGAAGAGTGTGCCATCCTCCTGGTTAGAAGAGAGGTGGTAGAAAATGTTGAAATCCATTGTGGTCTACATAACCTGTGAAGGAAGATATAACAAAGCCATGATCTACCATTTTAAATTAATGGACCACTTCACAGGTAAAATCCCACTAAATTTTCCCTTTTACTTACACATGAGTTTGGGAAAAATGGCACGCCAGGTGAAGGCTCAACCAACCAATATTGCTGGCAGGCTGTCTCACCATGACCTTATCCAACTGTTGATCCAAGAGTTGCTAAAAAGGAGAAATATGGCATGGCCTTATTTCTTGTTTTGGAATGGATTTGAAACAGGCCTTCAGCCAGAAGAAAAGGGGAAGTCTCCTGCTGAAAAGTCCAGCACACCAAGGAGTGGGAGAAGAAAGAGAAGGGCTATATCCCCAGCAGCAGTAGAACAGCCTCCCTCCTCTTCCAAAGCCAAGAAGGTCAAAAGAAACTTGGATTTTAGTGAGAAGGGCCAGGAAGTTGCAACACACAGTGAGAACATTTTGAACCTTCCCTACTCAGATTCAGAAGAGGAAACAGAAGAAGGTGCAGACCTAGCTTTATAGTTTGTAGAAGAGATTCAAGAGCTACCATCACCTACACCAAAGGAGCAAGAGGAACCAGCAGAGAAGGCTTCCTCCAGCAAGCCCAAGACTCAAAGGATAAATTAGTTACTGAGACAAGTGTATGAGATGGATATTTTGGAAAGAGAGAAAAATAAGAACAATGTTATATTGACCAAGAGGAATGAGTAGTTGCATAATTCTTTCCTAGAGATGATAGAAACATACATCTTGCTCAAAAGAAGAAACCTAAGGTTCATGAAGGACAATACTAGATTGTATAGGATGATTAGGCTTCAGAAACTGTAGCTGAAGGAGGCCAAGTAAAACCCTAGCAACCATCTCACATTGGAAACCCTAGCTAAAGCTGCAATTAGCCTTCAGCCTCCAAAAACCAGCCATGCTACTGTTAACCCTCCTAATACATAGCCTGTTGAATGAGAAAGCTGAGCAGAAAAACTAGACATAACAGTTTTGGAGGTGGCCCAAGAATTTTTGAAGAATAGGGCTTTCGGTGGCTTATGTAGACGCTGAGACAGTTCATTAGCCATTGAAATCCCCACTTTTGGCAGCTAACGGATTCGATTTTCTGGCCTCTTAACCATCGAAAGTAGACAGAGGCATAAAATTATATTTTCACACACAGGACCAGTTTTGGGCGAACATGGATGGCTCAGGGACAAAGTCTAAAGAGGAAGGACGCTGAAGAAAAAATCATGGAAGGTATTCTTCAGTTTTGCTATGACATAAAGGGAGAAAAGGCCACCAACACTTAGCTGTCAAAGTGAAATGGTGACTTAACCAGTAGAGGGCCAGTGGTAGTGATTTCCAGCAATTACTTTAGTTATCTGAAGGTTCATATAGTGAACTAATTCTATAGTTAGTTATACTAGTAGTTAATTAGGGTTTTTTAACCTAATTTTGCAAAAAACAATTATTTTGTTTATTTTTGTTAAATCAAATCCAAGTTTTCAGGATCTGAGTATTTTTGTAAAGGCTATAAAGACTAAGACTTATTTTATTGAAAGGGTTCAACTTTGGGGACTTGTAGACCAATACTATTGTCAAGCTTCTCATTTTGCTCATGACCTAATATAAGCTCTTTTGTTATCATTTGTCCAGCTTCCATTTTTGTCTTTTTTGTGCTTATGCTTGAATGTGTTATTCAGGTTATATTCAAGTTAATTAATGTCTAATAGTTGTCACCCTATTGGCATGTTGATGTGATTTGAATTATAAGTGCTTTCTTTATCATGATTTAGCCATTTATATGTATCTGTTTTATGTATGAATCTGCTAGCATGATGAGCTCTCCATCCCTGCACTATATTGTCAACCTCTGAACAGTGGTAACTAAAAGCCTTGTACCTGATTAAGTTTCATGCATGCTTTGAGAGTGGAAGGTCATATAGGTCACCTGACTTGATCCATTTTAGAAAACCCCAAAAACATTGTAAGTTACCAAGCATCCTCGAGCTGCAACCTAGAGGAGTTTCCTGGAGTGATAACATATAAAGTTCTAAATGAATGGATATTATGATTCAAGATTTTGCAACTTATTTTCAAGGCCTGAGATCTATTTACCAACACTTCAACATTTTCTTTAATCTCGTCTTCCTATGGAATAATGAATAGCAGACGAAGGATATCTGCATTTATTTTTTTCAAGGTATTCGTTATCACCTTAACCGGGTATAGAAAAGAACTAATGTCATCACCGTTCAACAACTCATTCACATCAAAATATATGGATTGTTGTGATGTTGTTTCATAAAACGAATCATTAGTCTGCAACAAAAATGTATAAAACATTACTTATGTGTTAAAGCAATAGTTTGAGGAAAAATTTATATTAACAAAACATATATATCATGATAATTTCCTAGAATTACATCTAGGTTTAACTGATGTCTAGATGACGTTGTGGTCTGATCAACAACTGGGGACTTTCCCCGATCATCCACTTGCAAAAAAATAAGCATACAACATTATCATAATGAAATCAATTATACAAACGAAAAAATACATAACAAAAAAAAATTATGCTACATTTTATTTATGTGTACAATTTTGAAGTTTTTAAATTGTAGAGTTGCATTCAGGTTTACCTGTTTCCCCGAGGATGTTGTCATCTGATCAACAGTTGGGTGGATTCCCCGATCAACACTCTACATCAAATATAGATAGGATTATATAAACTGAATGAATATAATATTGAAAAAACATAACAACAGAATTGTTTGTACATATTAAATTTGTACAATGGCATCGATGTATACCTGCCGCTTTGAGGTAGGTCTGGTAACATCTATTGTGAGGGAGGTTCCCCTTACAGAACCCTACATCAAAAACATAGAAAAAATTACCTAATGAAACCAAAATATTCACTAAAACAATATAATAACATAACATTTTGACGTACTTATACTTGTACTATTACAAAAATGTATACATGTTTCCTCGAGGATGTTGTACTCCTTTGACCATCTACTGGGGTGATTCACCCTCGATCACCTCCCTACAAAGTAAACATAGAAAATTTAATCAAAATTATAACAATATACTAACGAAAAATCCTAAAGATGCTAAAATAATTAATAAAAGGTTGGGTAAATTGTTGGATGTGCTACATCCATAGTAACCATGTTCGTATCTACTCGATTCAAATTGTAATTAATAAGCATCTCTTCCTCTATAGCTATTGATTTAATGGCACATACAAATACACAGTTTCCTTTACGCCTCTCAAATATGTAGTTGGGTTGCTTAAGTGTAGACCCTGGTTTTGTATTGTTTGTAAACCCTGCAATATTCCTAGTTGCCTTTGGCCTTTCGTTAATGTACACCGTTGCTCCTTTATTTTGATCTTTGTCTTTCAGTTGTAAATAATGTGTTGGAAACCCATACCTATGCATACTTCATCTATATTGGATCAGGCGCATCCAATCTATGTAGTTGTAAGAGGGTCCAACATAATCCATCAATTATGTACATCTGTTGTAACTGACCTTTATGTAATCCATGCAAAACAACCCCAATCCATGTAATGACGGTGATGCAATTCTATATATCCTCTCATTCACACAAAAATCTATGTTGAGTTGACGAATATCCCTAGGTAACCATTGTTTCACTAGATGTGTGTACCTTAAGGGCACCTCGATGTCGCCTATTGTCTCATCATCATAGGAACATGGCCCCATCCTGCGAGGAAAAATTCCATGTGTTTATTGAATTTTTCTTCTAATATTCTAACATAATAGTTGATCTAGCCCTTGTAGACCTACTTAATGTCTCACTTTCCTTTAACCTTCCTAAACTCCCCTAGGATGAGGAAGACAGGTCTAACAAATAGCTGTTTGGTTCTACCTACACCATGGTTGAAAAAACTTGACAAATAAGAGAAAAATACCATCATGTTAAAAAAACCTCCAACCAATGCCAATTTTAAGCAAGAAAAGAACGCACAAGCCAATATGGATAAATTTTTGTAACGCATAAGCTAATATTTTGTAACTTTTTTCTCAGAAGAAAAATAGGTGTTCCCTGATATTCAATAGTGAATCAATGGTAACTTGTACATAGTCCTAACAATAAGTATTTCTATATGCGAGTGGAGATAAGTATCAAAATATTTCCCAAAGGGGGGGACAGAACCCACAATCCCAAGATGACTGAAGTAGCAATACCATAGGGAGAACATAAGGACCACAAACAACTTATCCAAGGAGGCATCGAGGGTGGAGAAAACACACCCTTGGAGGATCAAAACAAAATCTGTATCCCCAGCTAAAAAAAGAAAGATGCTAATGTATCCCATACTTGAAAGAACCAAAAAAGAGTATGCCACATAAATCAAAAAGCTCTTAAAAGAGTTGTATCATGACTTTCTCAATGATTTCTCCTTCTAAAATTTTCAAGAAGGAGAGGAGGCCAGCCTTCATATTTAGTGCTTCCTTGGATAAATAGTCTCCACTCATATTGTGCTCCCTATAGATATGCCTAAAGTCATATAACCAATGAATTGAATTCGCCGGTAGTTTAGCATATATGTCAGATTTAATGGATATCCAACAACAAATTTCACTACATAGATGTCAGAAATTCGACGAAGTCTCCTTCATAGAGGTCAGATATCCCATGAATTGATATCATTATCTTGAGCACTTCTAAGCATGGCTTAACACTGACACCACTTCCTACTGTCTGTTGACTTGGTACACTCAACTAATACATCAGCTTGGTGTAGTTATACTAATACTAAGTATCTGAAAGTGTAGTTATAGTATTGTTGGGTGTTAGTACCAAGGTGCTAGACTTTAGTTAGAGTTTGGATTAGTCCTTAGTAATACTCTATTACTAGACTTCAAAGTTATGACATAAAACCATATCTCCCTTGGTAAAGGTTTAAGCCAAGACCTTTTTGTTACACACCCTAACTACGTAACTATGGCACTATTGCATGTGCTCCAATGATTAATATTCCTTTCATCTATGCTCTCTAACTATACCATACATGTGGTGACAAGCTCTTCATCGGGTTATATAGCATCATGTAGTGAAATCCTAAGTGATGGGACTAAGACCTCTTAGGGAAACATAACTTTATCTCTATATACCAATGAGTAGGTCATCATGGAGATATGTAATCTCCACTGAGTGGGACCTCTTAAATTATAATGAAATTTTTGTAATCCCATAGTGTAGGATATAGCTTGGTGTGCCAATGGTCACCTGAATTAATGGTGTGTTTAAGGATGGATAGTAATGTAATATTAATGGCTTCAACCTACCCATTCTCTGTATATAGTAGGGTGTGGAAAACTTACGTTTGATTTTATACTTAGCTAGGAGTCTCTTTATTTATGTAGATATGAGCTAGCTTCCATTGTTAGCCACTATGGTATAATGGACTATCAAATGATATATAATTTGGTTTCTAATGAATTTTGCAATAAGATGTCCTATGAAACAACTAAGGGGCATGGCCTTTACCCATTTTGTTCACTATTTAATTATGATGATGATGAACTTGTGGCCATTATAAAGGTTGCATGTATAGCTCTGATGAGGCCTAAACCCCACAATAAGAATGGTCAAGGGTCTTTGACTGATATTAAGTCATGGGATTATATATGGTACAAAATCATATAATGCTAGTATACTTTGCATTTGTTAACATATTTTTTTACATTTTGTTTAATAGTGGATAGTAGTCGCCCATGTACAAGATCTTAGTTAAGGTGGCGTGTGACCAAAAGTGCCCCCCATAATGTCCACTATGTGCTTCTTGCAAGATAAAGTAAACCTTCGGATAGTTTATGTTGCAAAAGAGGAAACCTTTAAAGCTTTTATTTTTATTAAATAATGCTAGCATTCTAGGAAGTCAAATGGACATGTAAAATAACCTTAATTCATCCCAATATTGCAACCAAATATTGTCAACACATTGATCCTTATATTTGGTATGTTTTAGCATTGTTTGGAGAATGATAATGATGCCTAGCAGTCACAAATCATCCCTAATATAGATCTAGCCAACACTGAGTTAATTTTGGACAAATGTGTGGAAAAAAATAGCAATAGAAATGAAACCTAAGCAGTGAATATAATGGTCTCCTGTGTTGTATTCTATTTATTACACCTACGTCAAATCAACATGAGATGAGAAAGGTTTTTAGCACATGTGGGTTCCCATTGTCACTTGGATTAGACCATCCCAATTTGGAATCATTATCTGTTGCTATACTATTGAGATGTTCCATTTGGCATCCACCTTTGAGAAATCTTGAGGCATGCCATCATTGTTAAACCCTATTTTCACAAGGTTGATCTGCCTTTAGAGGATTGTGAGGTCACTTGTAGCCTTGAAGTGTGATCTGGATTGTTTCTTTGAGCAGAAAAGGAGGCGATGATCATATTGTATTAGATAGAATCCACCTTGTAGTAGTGATCAGACTCTCTTGAGAATGTAATATTGGCTATAGAGACCCTATTCATTGACTTGAACACATTATATTTAGGGTGACCACCTTCTAAGAGAGGTCCATGAATCTTTATCACAATTAATTTAAGGGTACCAAGATATCTAACAATAACACTAGGATGAACAAAATTACAAATGGTTGGAATCCAAGCAAGTGGATCATCAAAAACAACAAACCAGAAGTAAGTCTTGTGAACAATAGCCCCAAATACTTCAAATAACATTTTGTCAAACAATATCTAGTAGTCAAAATAGACTCCTACACAACGATCACTGACAAAAAAGATTCATCTACAAAATCACTATTCACCGTATCCTCACCCCTTGGAAAGGAAACACCTCTAAGATGACCCTACAAGTGAGTTACACCAACAGATAACTAGGGGCATCAATAGTCAACAAATCCATCACCTTATATATCCTGACAAAAAAGGAAAAGTGGCCAGAGACTCTGGTGACATCAAGACATATCTTTCAAGACATCCACCTATTAATTGAAGGGAATCCTAACTTAAAAATTGTAGATGGAGGTTCATAATCAGGGATGATTTTAAGGAACCATACTTATTTAAAAGTGTATAAATGTTGGTGAATATTACCAATTCTTAAAACACCAACTATAAAATGATTGGCGATATTTTTCAAAAAATATTTTAATTTCCAAGGATCTTATATCGTTTATATAATAATTTGGCAACTTTTAGGGTGAAACAATTTTACCCCATCAAAATTGGGTGAAACAGGGCTTCAAAAAATGCAAAATGGCGAATATTTTTTGGGAGAAAAACATGGAAAAATAGCCCACTGGGCTAAAATTCGACCCTAAAATTATCCCTATTCATAATCCATGCCAAACTGGAATAGTGCATAAGACGTTTGAGAAGGGATTGAATGTTCAGCGTGAAGTCCCTTTGTGGAGAACGTCATCTCTACCATCGACTAGAGAAAATTCCACTTTGAAAAATTCTTGTACGGTGATGAATAATAGCTCCTCGCTATACAAAGGGCTTTCAAGAGTTTATTATCTCAATAGATAGTGTAAGCATATATGTGTGGAAAACATAATAATAAGGCACAACTTTTCTATGTGTATGTAACATGTCTTTTATTTAGCCAGGGTCCTACTGATGTGATGTAAAAAATAGCACATGCTCTCTTATCATTAAACACTGAAATTATGCACATGTCTTGTTCTTTTGATGACGTGTCTATTGGGGACATAAGAAACAACTCATCAGAATTTCGGGACATGAGGAGGCAATTTTGGGTGAATTGATCAATCATGCAACCATCCAAAAAACTGAGTTATTTTGGGCACATTTGGGGGGCTTTCAAGTACTTAACCAACCCTGAATTGTGGGAAGGCAGGGAAGTGCTGCTACGAATGACACCTACAACATATTGATCAATAGGGATTTCAACACCCAAAGACATTCATGTTCCTATGAAGCTACATAACTAAATGGTAAGGAATAACCTGGAAATATACAATGTTTTCTCAATGTAATATGTAAACAAGGTTAAACGAAGAAAATAGACTCCATCCTTTGATGAAATGATGAAAATAAGCTTGGTTCTCGACACGTTCTCAAGGAGGAGGGTTGCAACACTCTTATTAATGGGCGCTTCATGTTGGGGAACATAAACAGACCTCTCCATTGATAACAATAGATGGGAAATAGATGCATCATGCCTATTGTCATTACTTATAAAATGTTAATTAAGGGGCTTGCTAGGATATATAATATTGATTAGGCTCCAAGGCTCTTAAAAAATATTTAGCTACATCATGGACACTATCATATATAGTAAATACATTGATTGATGGGCACACTAAGGGTAATATATTGAAGAATGCTACAAACTACCTAAAGGGCAACCTAGATTGTGAAGGAATTATACCACTTAGCATATTGTTGGACAACTCTATGAAATCCTTAATTAATATTACATGATATTTGGACACAAAAGTGCCATGTATGCATGCATGTTCTAAAACAAATATGTAAAAAGTATCTACGTTTAGAATTAAGAGTGTTCTCATTTATTTGGTGTGCAAATTTGTGAAAAACATTTTGGAAACAAATAAACACTAGACTTTATCGAAAGGAGAAAGACAATTTTAATATATATTTTCCTATCCATTAAGCAAGCAAAACTTTCCCTTTTCAATTCTTTCAAGTTTCACAACCACCTCAACAAAGATGAGTGAAAAAATATAATAACTATCTTTCCAACATTGAAAAATATACAGTACAAATAATTTCCAAACAAAATCACCAATCCAATGTATAGACCTCAATATCTTAGCATTTACTTCCCCAATTTTGAGAGCGTGTTAATAATGTTTAATAATAATAATAATTAATATTATAACAATTAATAATATTAATATTAATAACAATAATTAATTGTAATTTTTAATAATAAAATTAGTATATTTAATTAATTATTAGTTAAGTAATATCAGTTGATAATTTACATAATGCAAAAATAAATCTTTCCATGCAAATGATGAGCAAAGGGTAAAAGATGTGATGCAAAAGATGACAAAAAGCATGTGCTTTTCATTTTTCATTTTTCCTTTTATCCACATTTTGTTTTCCAATTATGATGCAAAATATGACTCAAGCCTACATATATGATGCATAATAAGACATAAATGACGCAACATGGGGTAATATGTGACACTAGAATGATGCAAGTTCTAGTGTGTGTCTATCTTTGTGACACAAATTACAACAAGTGTGATGAAAATTAGGATGCCTCCTAATGCATTGCAATGCAATTTGTGTCATGAAAACCCAAAATAAAATACATTGCCATGCGATGTTGTGGGACAACTCCAGTAAAGAAGAGATTGTTGGGCACATGGAGTGATTTCAATGGAGTTGTCAAAATGATGAGACTTTGCATGAGAGAGTTGTAGTATGAAGAAGGGAAAGAATACAACAAAGAGAGAGTGAATGGAATTGCAGCAAAAGGAAAATCGCAACAAAAATAAAAGATGGTATAGGACATGCTTTTTAATAATACATGGGGAGTCCATTCAAAAGCATTAAAGGAAAAATGAGATGACCCTAAAAGAAGTAGAGAAAGAGTAAAAGGTTTTGATGACACAACAATGATAAACCCGTGGGATCATTGGAATAGGTTGAATTAATAGATGGTATGGAGTTGGACAATACTAAGAGGACTAAAAAAATGGTGTTTCAAAGTCTTGAAAAGCCCCTAAAGACTCAGTAAAAAAAATCCAACAAAAAAAATGTGCAAATAAACAATTAACTACATTACTGTAACTTGAAATGCCTAGAAGTGGAAGCAACTGAGCATGGATATAAAGTGTCAAGACATCCCCTAAATTGCATGCCATATGAATTAGTTCTACAAGATTTAAAGTCAATTGTTGTAATTTTTTAAGATTCCAGTGAAATGAATGGGGTTAGCTAGCTATTGTGAAATGTCATTGTTTATGTGAATTGTTGGACATCACTAATAGAAATTTCCTTCCCATCTATGCCAACATCCTTTTTAAAGCGTATTCCTCTTATGTAACATTTTTTCTTCTTTGCATAATATCTTCTTGTATGTTATTTTTGCATCTTTATATATGCTCTTAAAACACATGTTTTGTTGATTGGTGTACTTTTAAATGTTGTTCAACATTATTTCTACCATGTTTTTTGCATGATGAAACCACTTGCAGGGCAATATATATCAATGCTCGAAAAGGCCATGTCATCAATGTTGTTGAAGCACAAAATGACAAAAATCAAAGTGATGTTGAACTCGATGTTGTGAATGACATTCATAGTGATGTTGAACTCAACGGTGTGCAATCCCTATTGGGGTTACACGATGATATTTCAAATGTGACTTGGTGAGTGCATTCAATAATTTTATTCCAATAATATACTAATTAGAATATAATTGTTGTTGTTACATTTTTCAAACGTCAATACAATGTGTACTTTTTTGTTTTTATAGAAATGTCATGATAAATTCCAAGAAGGTGACAAAGTGGAGGTGTTGGATCCGTATG
>LPNX010499533.1:475404-508477 GCA_001517045.1 Pseudotsuga menziesii | reverse complement strand
TGACATTTGAAATATTCACATTTCCATCTCCTATGCTCAATTTCATTCCATGGATAATAGATAATGATTGTATCCTTCCAATGCTCACATCAACACCACCATACAGATATATATACGTATATACATATATACGTATATATATATATAACCTTGTTCATCTATGCATTATAAGTTTTAATTTGATTTTATGTTTTAATTCAAGTTTACTTGAATATTGTATGTTAAATTTGGTATCTTTTATCATGATCTAGTGGTGCATTTGAGTTGGAAACTCTATGATATTCTACTTTGACATCTTGGACTTTTTTTCTTAGTTGGAATCTCAATGACATTGTACAAAGAATTTTTTTTATCATATATTATATATATGACCTTGTTCATGCATGTATATCTTTTTATTTGATTGTATGTTTTAATTCAAGTGTAGTACATACATATTGTTAAATTTGGATAAGTATAAAAATGTTTCATTGATACTGGGTGAACATCAATGTTGTTGTACAGTAACGACATTACGCAATTTCATGGTATTTAATAAATTACTCTTATCATACTAATGAATATGAAACTACTAAACTACTAATAAATTTATTAATTATGCAACTAGTAAACAATATATCAATATACTACCAATTGATCATAATTAATTATTAAAAATGATTAAGTTTACTACCAATTGATGATAATTAAGAATTAAAATTACTAAATATGCTACCAATTGACGAAAATTAGTGAATGAAAATGATTAAATTCTACCAATTGATGAAAATTAATAATTAAAATAACTTGATATTGAAAACGCGATTTCTCCAAGAAGATTATGAACGTTAACCACTGAGGTGAAGCTCGGCCCTTCCTCATTTTCTTCAGGAAATTTTTGTAGGGATTCTTAGCAGCGCTCTGAGTGTAGCATCCATGGCCACTGGAGGGGGCTATTCTCCCCCCCCCCCCCCCCCCCCCCCCCCCCCTCAACTCACTGCTTTTAGGAGATTGGTAGCAACAAGCAGCATGAGGAAGCTTAGTCCAAATTAGCAGAAATTTGTCAATAAATTAGACAACATTCATTCGATGGATTTACCTACAGAAAAACTGTGACGAACAGCCATGAATATTGGAGATTGGGGTCTTGTTGGCTAGTTTACTAGTCTCTGGCCATCCCCCGAGGCAATCGATGGGTGGGTTTAGAGGAATTGGAAACCCCTCATATCGGAAGGCATACGCAGTAATCTGGTAGGTAAAGGATTTTACGTATTTCTATTTGAAAATTCAGAAGACGAAGATTTAATTTTTAGAAATAGGCCATATTTCATGGGTCCTCAAGGACTGTATCTGAATAAGTTGACACCAGACTCTGATCCGAGTCAATATGTTCCTTCAGTTGTTCCTGTTTGGGTTAAGCTGTTGCATCTCCCTCTTTACTGCTGGAATCCAGAGTCTTTAGAAGCTATATGTAACAAATTGGGTGTAATACCCCCAAGACAGTATTATTTTATTTTATATTTTTGAAAATAAGTTAGAAAACAATTATGTTTGTAAGAGTTAATTAAAAACTCAAAAATACTCACAAGAGGTGTGAGTGGCATTGGCCCGCATGGGTGTAGACTAACTGGCAAGTGCCATGTAAATGAAGGAATGTTGTAAAGGAGGTCTCAAGGTCAAATCTCACCCAGACTTACCCATGCCCCATGCTTGCAGGCTGTGTGGACACACCTAGCGTTATAGTGGCAGCCGATGGGAATGGACCCCATGTCACGCAAGTACCAAAACCGCCCAGTTACCGATTCCACTAGTTTAAAAAAAAAAGTGTGAGTGGCATTTTTTACAAAAAACTATTATTTTATTATTAATAAAAGGAAAAGACACTTGGAGAATCTAGTTACATGAGGGGACACCACCATGGCACAAGATAACATGTGTAAGCAAGCAATAGAGATCTTTACCAATCAAATCCAATCTAAAACTCAACAACCAGACAAGATCCTAAATCATAGGGATTTATGGATTGATTGGAGATTTGATTAGGATGGCATAAGACCTGGGTAAAAGCTATATATATTGGTGCACTAGGATAGCACGGGACGTCATGTTGTGCATGGAGAAACTTTGTTGTGAATGCATGTGTTGAGTGTTTATCCCATTTCATAAGTCCATCACTTAGCTTGTTACGAACTTTGAGAGAGAGTGCTGCGTGGAAGCTGTAGCTTCTTATGAACTCTGAGAGAGAGTGTCGCATGGAAGCTTTCTTGTTGTAGCTTGTTACGGACTCTGAGAAAGAGTGTCGTGGGGAGTTTTACTGGTTGTTATAGTGTGCATGGTGGTGATCTAGCTCGGGGGTGGAGTTAGGATCATAGTGGTTTATGCGGTCCTCTCCTATGGTTGGGAGGAACTGATTCTCCAAGTATTTTTTCGACATTGTCTTCAAGTAGGTGACTCTAACATCCCTTATAATTGTTGTGTTTTCTTTGATTTTGCAAAAATTTATGGTGTACTATTTTGGGGTTGTTACAATATGGTATCAGAGCATCAGGTTCAAAGCTGGGACATGAAGGCTAATCATTTGCTTTCCTTTATTAAAGGAGATATAGTTTTATAATAACAATGTTAGTCAAGTGTGTTTTTTCCTAGATTCAAGTAAGTAGATCTGATTTATTTTCTCATATACTTCAGCTTGATTTATGGTTGATTGCTTACCAATGAAATGAACCATAAATGGAAACTTTTTGGAACGAATCATAGAAACATTGCTTTAAATTGTTACATAGAGTTTATGTGAAAGAATCGATTCTTAATTTTGATTTGCAAAGTATGTCGTTTAAATTGTCTTATGGGTAGGCTGCAAGAAGAAAATATTATTTGAATGTCAATATACTCAAACATTGTTTTCTGTGTTGTATTATATTTATACCATCACAATGAGTGGACATATCCAAGTTCCAAGCTCTGCGTGGTTTTTCAATTCACCTCTTGATCTGTAATATATATATATATATTAGTTCTAGTGCCTTTGTATAATGTATATTTCGCACGAGATTCGATCTGTAGACCTCGTGAGCCAGATATTTAGAGGTATCTATTTGTAATAATGTCTATGTGAATCCATGCTAGGGTTTGTTTGTGAGATTTCTAATACCTATTTTGACCTTGCCTTGAGGGGTGCGCTTGCAGCCAAGTAAAATTTTTAATAATAATTTATTTTCCTTTTTTTTGCGAGAGGGTTGTTTAGGATTTTTTCCCAGCATAACCTATTTCCCTTGTGGTGTCTTGCGGTTTCATCAGCAAATGATTGCATTGATGGAGGTAAGGTTGGAGCGTAATGGTTGTTGATTTTAACACCAGTTTCAGAACCAAATTTCATCAAGTAGAATTAATTTCCATGGGTTTACGTTTAAAATTAGAAGATCTATATCTAAAGTATATGGGGGGCTTTTAAATTTTCGTTGCCGAAATTATGTTTCATCTAGTAGGGTCAATTTCCACGAGTTTAGCTTCAAAATTTAAAAGATCAATAGCTTAAATTTATGGGGAGCTTTAATTTCGTTGTTGGAGATATGTTTTGAACTGATTCTTGCTAAGCTTTAGGGGTTCCGTTGTTTTGGGAAAGTTGGGCCGAAATTATTTTGGGAAATTTGGGCCGAAATTACAGAGTTCTGGAAGAATGAACGGGAGAAAGTTCCTACTTAATAATCAATTAAAATTTCAAGTGTTTAGCTGGAACAAATATTAGGTTTTTTGGGGGTCCTTTGTTCTCACTATTGACTTATTGCTCCGATATGTTTTGGCTAAAGGCTTTGGCAATTAGTTAAATTATATTGTTGTGACTTAGGGTTGTGAATTTGAAGGGTTTTATTTTATAGCTACATCTTTGTTTATTTTAAAGGTATTGGTAAAATTCTTTTAAGTCCTCGAGGTGGAAATCATGATTTCGAGGATTTTGAGATGAAGCCCAAGGGATCCCGATGATTTTTTAGATGGTAAGATTTGTTTGAATTTCTATTTATGTTACTTTTGTATTTGTGAGTTTTTGGTTTGTTCATTTGTGTAATGTCCTCTTCCAATTAGGCCTTGAGGCCCAAAAACCGCTAACCTATGTGATTCCTGTGGGTTCGAGCGGTTACTGACAGCTAGGGAATCAGCTAAGGACTGATGCCATCCATAGAAGATCTAGGGCATCATCATTAGGTCAAGAAGGGCCACCGGGGCCAAAGGCCACCTTCGTGCATGCCATCCAAGCATTATTTAATGATGCATGCACTCTTTAAGTCTCCATCTGCATGCATGCAAGTCAACTGTAAATTAGAAGATAAAGTGACCTAATTAGGTCAAAGATTAGGGTTTTCGTAGTTGAAAGTTATAAAAGGAGGATAAAGTGAAAGGAGACTTCACTTTTGATGATTATTATTTTGGGAGCTCTTGGATAGCAGCACAGCATGCCGCACAGTAGTTGGGGTTGGAGACGGAGTCTTCAGCTAACAGGATTTCAGCAGTAAAACATCTGTCCTAGTCTCATTCAGGGTAAGCCATACAGGTTCACCATTTTCTCTTACATTCATTCATAAGTTATCCAGTAAATGGTATAGATCATTGCAGGGACACGTGTGCAGCCGTAAGGGGGGGTTCTCAGCCAGAAATCCCTAATCAGTTGTTGGGCCTTCAGATCTCAGCTTTACTCTGAAACTCAGGCACCATTCTCATCATCAACATCATACTTCGGTACCCGGTGATTATCAGATCTGTCCATGCTCATCTGGAGCAGTTACCAGCTATTTCGGGATCAAGGGGACATGAGCAGCTGCCTCTCTGGAGTAAGTCACTATCCTGCATAGAGACCTCAGAAACTCTACATGTACCAGACATTCTCTCTGGCACGGGAAGGCTATTAGTTCTACAAATTGGCAGCGTCATCGGACATCTCCTTCACTGAAAACGTCACCCTTTTCTGACTTGGGTTCTTGTTGCTGGGGTTTCACCGGAAGCGAAAGATATCTGTCCATCTTCGATTCAGTTCTTGGTGCTTGCATACTCCCTTGGGAGCAGAATAGCCGGCTTATCAGTGGTAAGTGTTCATTCTATCTCACAAACCCTAACCCTAATTTTTGCTATAAAATAGGGATTTTTGCATGGCAGTTTGCATGCCCAGTGGTATCAGCGTATTTTCTTAGAAATAGAAAATATCGGGATTTGGGATATTACAATGGTATCAGAGCTATCTTCTTGGCCAGCTGTGGGCTTAAGAAATGAAATTTAGATGAATACAGAAGGAGACCCTTTTGTAACCTATAGGAGGAGGAAGAGTAGATACACAAGGGAGTTTGAGGATATCCAACTGGAAGATACCAATTTAGATATGTAACAAACAAGTATACACTTTGATAGGAGAAAAGGAATGGGAGAAGAGGAGGATCGGATGGAGTTTCATAGCTTGGTCTCTACATTGCAAGACTTAGCCAAATGACAAAAAGATGTACTCGATGCAATCAACAGATTATCAGCGAAACCGGAAACAGGTATCAACAGTACACCTCCCTCACCGGTAGCTTGGGGATCTACAAGAAGCAGTGGAAATATAGCATACACTAACATTCAGAATACTTCACACAAATACAGCAAACCTTCTATCAGGCCTACCATGCCTCACTTCTTGGCAGTTACAGTAGGAGGCCTGATCATGCAGGTAGAACCTAGCGAGCCTTTTGGGGCTTATTTACAAGAGTATAGAGACTTAGGGGATGAGTTTCATGCTGCCATGTCTTTTTCATATTTCTGCAACATGAAGAGTAGGAATAGGCCCAGGAATTTCAACAAGGGTTTCAATCACAACTATGAGTTGCAGAAGACCTTGGGTAGGTTGACCATCCCAAACTTTGATAAGACTCGCGGAGGATCAGCGAGGATATGGGTTCAAAAGTTGTATACCTATTTCCAACTCAACCCCATGACAGAGACAAACACCATTAAATTGGCTACACTTCACCTGGATGGAGAAGCTCACGAGTGGTGGTACCACGGATTGGTGACATTGGGTCACAACACCATACATTCCTACGGTGAGTTCACTCAGAAGCTCATAGAGAAGTTTGACAGGAAAGATCCAGAGATACATTTCAGGGAGTTGGCTCAACTCAAACAAACCGGTAGTGCAGAAGCTTTCGTTTCAGAATTTCAAAGGATAGCCGTTATGGTAACAGATGTGTTAGAGAGTAGATTGACTATGTTATTCACTGAGGCCCTCACAGAGCCACTACGGGGATGGGTGAAAGCCTACAAACCCCTCACTCTGTAGGATGCCATTAGCAGAGCAAGAGATCTTCAGGATTCAGTCCCCAAAAACAAACTCCCACTGAAAACCAATTTTCCTATTAGGGACAAGGACAGGAAACCTTTCCAGCAGGATGTGCCCAAGAAAACCTGGTTAGACAAGGACACTAGGAAAGATATGAGAAGGAAGAAACTATGCTTCACCTGTCAGGAACCATGGGTACCAGGACACAGGTGTGCAGGGAAGGAAAAGGCTCACTACATTGAGTTATATTCAGACAGTGATGAGGATGACTATGAGCAGGAAGCCACAGAAGAACTACGGGCAGCTGAGGAGGAATCACACCAGGGTGATACACTAGAGGGAGTCATTGCTACATTATCTGGAGTACCAAGATTCCATACTCTCAGGGTCAAGGGAGTAGTACAGGGTCACAGAGTAGGAGTATTGATTGATGGGGGAGCCACCCACAATTTCATTGACTCCGCTTGGATAGCCAAGAGAGGTATTCAGACTGAGAAGTTCGAAGGATTCACTGTAGCAGTAGCCGGGAACTCCAGCATGGAGTGCAACTATTGGATCCCAAAATTGAATGTCACCTTAGGTAACTATCAGATGACAGACTCTTATCTGTAGTGGATGTAGCGGATACTCATGTGGTATTGGGTGTTCAATGGCTTTATTCTATAGGGAAATACACTACAGACTACAGGGCAATGGAAATGGAATTCCAGGGGCCAGACAGCAAACGGGTAGTTTTGAGGGGCATGAACACTTATCCCCCAAAACCGGTCTTGTCACAGAGAATGGAGGCAGTACTCTGACAGGATGATATAGAATGGGTTGCAGAATGTTTGGTCACCTTCAGGAAACCCCCAGAGACTAGCACACAACACCCAAGTGACATTCAAACCTTGCTACAGAAACATGAAAAGGTTTTTCAGCACCTTCCATCAGGTAGACCACCAGACCGAGGTTTTGAACACATCATCAAGCTAGAGGAGGGGACACAAGCAGTCATCACCACTCCTTACAGGCATCCCAAAAGATACAAGGATGAGATTGAGAAAACAATCAAATAATTATTGGATCTTGGATATATTCGGCCCAATTCTAGCCCCTTTGCATCCTCAGTAGTACTAGTCAAAAAGAAGGATGGTACACTGCGAATGTGCATCAATTATCGAGCACTCAAGAAAAATACCATTAAGAACAAGTATCCCATTCCCAGAATTGACGAACTCATGGATGAGCTTCAGGGAGCTCAATACTTCTCCAAGATCGATCTTCGCTCGAGATACCATCAGATCAGGGTAAGGGACCAGGACATCTCCAAAATAGCTTTTCGTTGTCACTATGGTCACTATGAGTTTTTGGTCATGCCCTTTGGACTTACCAATGCTCCAGCCACTTTTCAGTCATGCATGAACCACACCTTCAGAGCACAGCTACGTAAGTTTTTGCTCGTATTCTTTGATGACATCCTAATTTACAGCAAAACATGGGAAGAGCATCTGAAACACCTGGACGAAGCATTGAGTATTTTAGAAGAACATTCGCTTTATGCAAAAATGTCCAAGTGTGAGTTTGGCATGAAGGAAATGTTGTATTTAGGACACATAATAAATGCAGAAGGAGTACAGCTTGATATGGAGAAAATCTGAGCTATCAGAGATTGGCCCGCGCCAAAAACAGTTATAGAATTGAGAGGTTTCTTAGGTCTGTGCACTTATTACCGATGGTATGTTAAGGGATTCTCCAAATTTGCAGCACCCCTCACAAATCTCACCAAGAAGGGAGCGTTCACTTGGATAGACTTAGCACAGAAAACTTTCGAGGAGATGAAGGTTATTATGAGTTCTTGTCCAGTTCTAGCATTACCAGACTTCTCACAACCCTTTGTAGTAGAATGTGATGCCTCAGAGGAAGGGTTAGGAGCAATGTTGATGCAAAATCATCACCCTATTGCATTTGAGAAACGTAAATTGAAGAACTACAAGCGCCATTACTCCATATATGACAAATAGATGCTAGCCATCTTGCATGCTCTCACAAAATTCAGATAGTACCTAGTGGGCAGTAAGTTCAAAATCAAAACTGATCATAAAAACCTCAAGTATTTCCTGGAGCAGAAGGAACTGAATGAGCGACAGCAGAAATGGGTCAACAAAGTACAAGCCTATGATTTCGAGATCGAGTATGTAAAAGGTAAGAATAATATAGTAGGTGATGCATTATCCAGGCGTCCTGACCCATTATCTCTCAGTAGTATATCCACAGATTGGAGGGCACTTCTCTTAGTAGAATACTCCAAAAATAAATTCGCTTGCGAATTATTGGATGGGAAAATTTAGGATGACAGGTACAGGATTGTTGATGACATCATCTATTACAAAAACAGGATATACCTCATTCCAGAATCCACATTGAGGAAAAAGATCATTCAGGCAGCCCATGATTCTCCTTTATCAGGGCATCAAGGTTTCTTAAATACCTACAGGCAGATCAGAGAGAGGTTCTCATGGAAGGGCCTCAAGGGGGAAATTATGCAGCATGTCTGGGAATGTAGCATCTGTCATCAGAACAAGATTGAGAACACCTATCCAGTAGGGTTACTCCAGCCACTACCGATTCCATAACAGAAGTGGGAAAGCATCTCCATGGACTTTATTTCAGGATTTCCCAAGGTCCAAGGGCGAGATTGTTTATATGTCGTAGTTGACAAACTGACCAAGTTTGCACATTTCTTCTCGATATCATCAGACTACTCGGTAGCTCAAGTAGCTGAGTTCTTCTTCAAGGATATCTTCAGGTTACACGGGTTACCTAAGACCATTGTTAGTGATCGGGATAGCAGATTCATGGGTGCCTTATGGCAGGAACTATTCAGATTGGTGGGGACCAAACTGGCTACTAGTACGAGTTATCATCCCCAGAGTGATGGGAAAATGAAAATAGTCAACAAGTGGATCAAATGATATTTAAGGAACTATGTAGCATGGCAGCGAGGAACCTGGATCAAATGGCTACACCTAGGGGAGTATTGCTACAATACTACCTATCACATGTCTATTAGGATGACTCCTTTTAAGGAATTATATGGTTACGAGGCCTTGGATTATGCAGATTTGAAATTTGGAGATAGTAGGGCTCCTAAGGCTAAGGATTGGATATAGGACAGTCAAGACATTCTGAAAATATTGAAGGAGAATTTACAAACAGCCCAGAATCAACAGAAATTGTATGCCGACAAACACATGATTGAGTGGAGCTTTGAGGTAGGGGATTTAGTATACTTAAGGCTCTAGCCTTACACATAGTCCTCACTTAAAAAGAAAGGAGCAGAGAAGTTAAAACCCCGCTTCTATGGACCATACAGAATAATCAGGAAGGTGGGAGAGGTGGCATATGAACTAGAACTTCCATAGGAAAGCAAAATTCACAATGTGTTCCATGTATCTAATCTGAAGAAGACCCTTGGGAAACACATTGATCCATATACCGAATTGTCTCCTTTAGATGATGAAGGACTGATGATACTATTTCCCGAACGGATCATACAGACTAGAAAAAGGAAGCTCAGGAACAGGGTAATCAGAGAATACTTGGTTCAATGGAAAGAACTACAGCCAGAGGATGCCACCTTGGAAGGTGAATAGGTATTGCAGCATCCCAGTTTGAATTTGCTTGAGGACAAGCAATCTCAAGCGAGGAGGATCGTAATGTCCTCTTTCGATTAGGCCTTGAGTCCCAAAAACCTCTAACCTATGTGATTCCTGTGGGTTTGAGCGGTTACTGACAGCTAGGGAATCAACTAAGGACTGATGCTATCCATAGAAGATCTAGGGCATCATCATTAGGTCAATAAGGGCCACCGGGGCCAAAGGCCACCTTCGTGCATGCCATCCAAGCATTATTTAATGATGCATGCACTCTTTAAGTCTCCATCTGCATGCATGCAAGTCAACTGCAAATTAGAAGATAAAGTAACCTAATTAGGTCAAAGATTAGGGTTTTCGCAGTTGAAAGTTATAAAAGGAGGATAAAGCGAAAGGAGACTTCACTTTTGATGATTATTGTTTTGGGAGCTCTTGGATAGCAGCACAGCGTGCCGCACAGCAGTTGGTGTTGGAGACGGAGTCTTTAGCTAATGGGATTTTGGTAGTGAAACATATGTCCTAGTCTCATTTAGGGTAAGCCATACAGGTTCACCATTTTCTCTTACATTCATTCATAAGTTATCCAGTATATGGTATAGATCATTGCAGGGACACATGTGCAGCCATAAGGGGGGGTTCTCAGCCAGAAATCCCTAATTAGTTGATGGGCCTTCAGATCCCAGCTTTACTCAGAAACTTAGGCACCATTCTCATCATCATCATCATACTCCAGTGCCCGGTGATTATCAGATCCGTCCGTGCTCATCCGAAGCAGTTACCAGCTATTTCTGGATCAAGGGGGCTTGAGCAGAGAAAGTTGCTATCCTGTCTAGAGACCTCAGAAACTCTGCATGTACCAAGAATTCTCTCCGGCATGGGAAGGCTATCAGTCCTGCAAATCGGCAGCGTCATCGAACACCTCCTTCACTGAAAACGTCACCCTTTTCTGACTTAGGTTCTTGCTGTCGGGGTTTCACCGAAAGCGAAAGATATCTATCCATCTCTGATTCAGTTCTTGGTGCTTGCATACTCTCTCAGGAGCAGTCTAGCCAGCTTATCAGTGGTAAGTGTTCATTCTATCTCACAAACCCTAACCCTAATTTTTTCTATAAAATAGGGATTTTTGCATGGTAGTTTGCATGCCCAGTGGTATCAGCATATTTGCTTAGAAATAGAAAATATCGGGATTTGGGATATTACAATTTGGTTGAATTCCCTTTTGTTTAAGACCCTTGCAGGACAGGAACCTGGCCTCGCCTAATTTTTTTTAAGAAGGAAATATTTATTTGAATCCAGTTTCTCTATTTAGTTCTGTTCCAATCTTTGTTGAGCCGATCATATTGGGATTTGTCTAGGGATGAAATAAGAGAACAATATTCTTGTGCCAGAATATGTGTTGAAGTTGATTTATAGGTAGGGCTTCCTAAAGCGATTAAATCGACAATAGCATATTGGTCACATGTGTAGGAGCTTGATTATGAGCAACTTCCTTTTAAGTGCAAACATTCTCATGGCTATGGAAATTTTGCTAGATCATGTAAAAAGAAAGCCAAGGAAGAAGTTGTCAAAGAGAAGGGAGAACAATGGAGACAAGTTCAAAAAACAAGTATAGCAAAGCAGGGTAATAAATCAAAGGGAAAACAAGGAGAAATGGGGTCGAGTAGTAATCCTAACGGACAGAATCCAACTGAAACTGGAACAGCTATGAAGGAAATCACATCACAAAACAATTTTGAAGTGTTAAGCAATCCAGAAGAACAAGTGCTTCCAGTACATGAAGAGGGTGAAGTTCAACAATCCCAAGATCTGATAAGAGAAGAAAATAAAGAATAAGCTAAGAAGGATCTTGGTACTCCTACTGGTGGGTCCTCCCCCACATATGCAGAAATGGAAAAAAAGAAACCTATGGATAACTCTAGTTCATTTGAAGAAGAATCCCTTTAGAGGTCTTCAAAAATAGGGTGTAAATCTCTTAAGAAGGTTTGGGAAGAAGAATCTGAACGTCTGAAGATGCAAGGAAGTCAAGCTACAATAGATATGTCAATTGGAAGGAATAATCCAGCTAGACATTTAAAAGGAGGCCCTCTTCCTTCTGTCAATAATAAATAATGAACATTGTCTCTTGGAACTACAAGGGGCTGGATATCCTTGAGTTGAAGTTGTTAAAGACCTTATAAAAATGGCTTCACCCAATGTTATTCTGCTCCAAGAGACAAAAATAGAAGAGGACACTCTTCTTTCCTTAAGAAAAAAAGAATTGGAAAAAGAATGCAGGGAAGGATGTGAGTGCAAGGGGTTCATCTCGTGCACTAGCAACTCTATGGACAGAGGAAATGTTTTCAATTGTAAACTCATTTGAAACACATCATTGGATATTTACTGAGCTTCGGCATAATCCAAGTAAGATATCTCTGGCTATTTTTAATCTTTATGTACCTGTAAATTTTCAAGAGAAAAAAGAATGTTGGAGTTCCCTGGAAGATTTTGTTGATGCAAATGCTCTCTCAAATATTATTGTGGCTGGTGATCTAAATATTACACTGGATCCAAAAGAAAAAAAAGGAGGAGTTTGTGGGAGGGACCCCATGCATAAATTGGTGGAGAATTTTGTTCTATTATGGGATCTGATAGAATTTAAGCCTAAGAAAAGCAAATACACCTAGACTAACAATCGAACAGGAGAAGCAAATATCCCAACAAGGTTGGATCGTTTCTTGGTTCAGAGCTCTGTTTTGATGGAGAAAATTATTATTTCCTCCATCATCTTTCCCAAAATTTCTTCGAATCATAATCCAATATTGCTGCAAATTGATGATGAAGAAGATCTCGGTCCCATACATTTTCATTTCAGTCCTCTTTGGATAGAACGAGATGGTTTTATGAATACAATCACCAAGGCATGGAGTATCCCTGTCATGGGATATCCGAATTATGTGTGGGAGAGAAAAATAAAAAATACTAAATTTACGTTAAAGGAATGGGTCAAACAGTCTCTTAAAAATCCAATCAACGATAGAAAAGAGGCTCTAGAAAAATTGGAGGAGATTCAATTGGAAATGGAAGAAAAATAAATCACCTCTACTATGCTGGAAAAAGGAGAAAAAAACATAGTTTAACTCCTTTCAAGCTTTTAGGCAGGAAGAAGAATACTAGAGATTGAAGTCTCATAGCATATGGTTGAAATCGGGAGATCGGAATACCTCATTTTTCCACAAACGGTATAGAGCCAGACTCTCCCTAAATCATATTTCAGAATAATCCTGAGTGACTAGTGAAAATTTTAAAGGCATTTCTCAAATAAAACAGGTGGCTGAAACACATTTTCAGTGCTTGTTTAAAGAGGATGGCTTAATTGAAACAGATTTAACTCCATAATTTTTGGCCAACATTCCTTGTTTGGTTAGTGAGGAGGAAAATGGAGAGCTAATGAAGCCTTTTACGGAGGAAGAGATCATTGATGTTATATGGTCTATAGAACCAGATCAAGCCCCAGGCCCAGACGGATTCTCTTTTCATTTTTATAGCATTTGTTGGACAATAATCAGAAAAGATCTACTCAAGATGATTAAAGCATTTCAGTCAAAATCCAAAGTTGGTGGATGTACCCACTCCACCTTCCTTGCATTAATTCCTAAAGAAGTCAACCCAACTACTTTTGATCGATTCAGACCTATTTCACTTTGTAATGCATCTTATAAAATCTTTTCTAAACTCTTAGCTAATCGGCTCAAACCTCTGCTAGGGAAGTTGATTTCACCTCTTCAAGGTGCGTTTGTAAAAGGAGACACATCCTGGATAATGTGATTCAAATTGAGGAATCCATGCACTCCAGGTTTCAAAGAAAGGAGAAGGGCATGCTAATAAAAATTGATATGGAAAATGCTTTTGATAGGGTAAAGCTATCCTTTCTTTACAAAGTTCTTCATTCATTTGGATTCAGCATTGCATTTATAAATTTAATAAAATCTTGTACAAATAAACCATGGATAACACAATTAGTAAATGGCATATCAACAAACTTCTTTCAAGTAACTAGGGGTCTTCGACAGGGCTGTCTGCTTTCACCATTCTTGTATATTCTAATGGCTGATACTTTGAGCATAAAGTTATCTACAAGAAAAGATGATGGGGTTATTTTGGGAATCAAGTCAGCAAGTGGGGTAGATTCTATCAATAATTCTATCTTTGTGGCACGGGGTCTTCACTTAGTGAAACTATGCCATAGCACGTTCGTTCGTGGCATATGAAACAATACCCCTATTTTCAAAAAATATTGGAAAATACCTCCAAAAATCGTTTTTTTTAACCCCCTCCCAATATGCCTTGCCGATTTTAAAAAACCCCTATTTTCCCTATATATTGCATGTATCCATTTTTTCATTTACATTTTTTATACCCCTTTATATTTCTACCTAAGAGAAAAAAAAACTAAACACAAGAAAGGGCGACACTTGATAGGTGCCCTTAGGCAAATCACTTTATTAGGAATTAAAATGTATCACATGATGTCAAAACAAATAAGAGAGGGTTTATTTGTACCAATCTCAAACAGTAGTGTGTAACTGCTTCAGTAACTGCTTCAAGATGTGGACACTGGATATATATCCAACTCCAGAGGCTGAGAGGCCTTTTCAGTTGTAGTAGACTTTTAAATGCTTTCATCGACAATCACGCATATTTTAGTGCTCCTTTGTTTCAGAGCTTCAACAACTTTTCTCAAAATAGCTTTAAAAATCTAGTTTGTATACATAATACTCTCATAGATTTCTTAGTACTTTGACTAGCATTAGTTGAACATTTATATTACATAGAGAGACAATCTTAAGTGGAGAGCCTAGCTCTACTTCTTTCACAGTTGAACCAAAGCTTCCTCACTTTGCAAGTAATTTTAAGACAACTTTCAATATTCCAAGGGCTCATAAACTCCACAAGTAGAGAACAACTGTGATTTTTTAGGAAAGAATAACACACCCAAAAAGCTTCATTCAAAATGCTCTCAAAACTACCACAGCTCTACCCTCATAAAAACTTCACTGTGTGCATTCAAGTTCTCTCTCACAAAGGCCAATAATCCTCACAACCTAACAAGCATCTCAATCCTACATAATCATTCTTCAAAACTTAGTTCTTATGCAAACAGAACATCATTCAAGAAGACTCCATGTACAAATCTCACCTCACTCGTTTTCAACAAAGTTCCATTCTCATGTTCACTAATTTATATGTTCTTGTGACTCTCATACTTTCATGGTTCAGCTCCCATGGCTTCACATAGCCTGAAGAATCCCTTCACTCAGCTTCTCACAACAGTTGCTAAAACAACATACACAAACAGGAGCATGTCAAACTTGCTCACTCACTCAAGCAGACTTCATATACAAATCTCACCTCACTCATTTTCAACAAGGCTCTATTCTCGTGCTCACTAATTCATATGCTGACATGTTCTCATGGTTCAGTTCACATGGCTTCCCTTAGCCTCAAGAAGCCCTTCACTTAGCTTTACACAACAGCTGTAAAAAACAACATAAACAAATAGGAGCATGTCAAACTTGCTCACTCACACATCTCCATGGCTCTAATATAACTGATGCATAACCATGTCACACAATATCAACAAAGCATAAAAGATATTCAAGTAACTAGCACTCTAATTCATAAAAGGGCCATGAATTAGTTACATAGAGTACATGTGTTTATAAAATTCACTTGTATTTGGCTTTTCCACCAGTTTTCCATATTTAGTTAGATTCCTCTACACCAAGTGCCATGGCATATACCTTGAGACGTTCCTTAAATCTCTTACATACAACACCTTCCCTTACAATATACTCTAATGATGTCGTATCCATATGTTGTACTCAATTCTCTTCATTCACTCGTATTCTATTTTGCATAGTCTTAGATCCATGGCTTTGTTATTCTCCCATGTCATAGGGTTTACTAGTTTTTACAACATTCCAATATGACTCACACTCTTAAGTTGTCTACAACTAAACATTAATGTCAACATATTGACCAACTTGGCATGGTTTTAAGCACAGTTACCAAATTCATCCAAACTGGAGGTTCAGGTCAATTCCAATCAGCAGAATTATTCACCTCAGTTACAATTCAGTGAAGTCAATGAGTTTTTGACCAAATTGAACCAGACTGACTTTGAATTTTATGGCTGAAATTCACCAAAAATGTATTTGTATTATTTAGATGAATACTCAAAAAAATTCCATGCTAGATTTTTTACACATTTTTTCCATATCATACCTATCCATATTTAAATTCAAATTCGAACTTAGTAAATATGGTTTTAAGGGGCATGCTCCTACATTATTCTTCAAACAACTTAGCGATTTATTTTTCCTCGGTTAAGAGGTCATTTACTTCTCTTGCAATTTCTCCATTTGCCCTCTTGCTAGCCTTACAACGAGCATCCAATCACTTTGGACTCACAAGTTCTAAATTCTATCATCTATGAATAGTTTTATCCAATTATGAGGGCAAACACTTCAACCTACCTCTCTAAAGCTTTCCCCATTCTTGTAGAAAAAACTACAATAACTTGACTAATCTTGATTGAAGATAGCTCCCACCAACTAGCCTTTCCTAGGTTTCATCAGGTTGGCATTTGTCTCTAGTTATGCCACTAGGCCTATGATTACAAAATATCCTTCTTTAGCAGTGGAGTGTACTAGAGGATTGTTAATTAACAATAAAATCAATGGTAAGTGTATTGTGTACCTTAAATAAAGATAATAGTCATTCCCATAGGCATGGAACACCAACTAGAACCCCTCTATCCATGCTCAAGCATTGAACAAATAATATGTCTAACAAAAGGTTTATGATTAAAATGGTTAGATGTAATGCTAAAAGCCAAGCAGTTTCAATAGACTTTAAATAAACAGCAAAAACCAAAGATGTTTTTCTCTGGGAACACTTCTAACAAGATGACCTGAATCGCAATTACATAAGCTCCTTGGAGCAAAGGATCTACATTATTCTGAGTGGCATGTGTCAGAGTCAATGTTGCAATCAAACCATCTTTTCCATCTCCAAACCTGTATGCATCATTGCTAGAATCTCTTAGATGGTTTTTTTTAGTATTTTGGCAAGGTAGTCATAGGTTCTCTGTCAACAAAGACAAATCAACAAGTTTCTATGAAGAATTGCGGAGGAATTAGTAATCCACTGATGAGACTTTGTGGTGAAAAAATGAGCAATTGCTCAAAGGATCCAAAATTAAGCAGCAATAGTAGACGAGATTCAAATAGTCCTAAAAGGAAATTCAGTACATGAACAAACCTGGTATTTTGTATATATGTACTTGTAGCACAAAGAAAGAGGTGGGCAAGATGCTTACATGACCCCTGTCGCAATAGGAAATGATTTGTTCTTGTACTTAACGAAGAAACAATGTGATATCAGAAAGTTACATAATCATTTTGCTAAAACATCTAAAATACAAGACAAATCATTAGACTAGAATGGGCATATCCATTAAACAATTAAAAACATTAGGGATGCACCATGTTTAACTGATGAAAAACATAGGAGATATCCTCCATTAAAATGGAAGATCTAGAGATTTGATAAGCTGATTCTTCATGTTTCTTATCATATAAAGATTGTTCTTGATCATATATATGAGAACCCCAGAATCCATCCATATGTCTGTTAAAAAATTGGGATCACAGTAAAACATGATCCAATAGTAGTACCTGGATAGTGGAGTCATCATAGCAAGTTGAAGAGTGCTGCTGCAAGCAGGAAAAATAAATGAAGTATTCAAAAACAATTGATTTAAAATTGGAAGCTGTAATATATACAATGAAAGACATTTAGATGGACTCTTGTGGCATTAAAGTAATAAAACCCAAGACAAAATATTAAAACTACCTTCCGAAGAATTGTCTACTTTTCCTGGTATTCAAGATGTGCATCTCAAAACACTTGTACCCAGTCACAGCCCAAAACTACAATGAATTTCTCTCCACCTGTACATATTCTTGTATAGCCTTATTATTTAATTCAAACATAGCTCCTCTTCCAAGCCTACAATCAATCACAGAATTAATTTCACTTGCCATGATACCAACGCCAAAGAATATACAAGAATGGCCTATAAGCTTCATTTCATTTTCTCATTCTATTCCAGGAAGACCTTTTCAGTTTGTTAAAGCATACCATCTTCTTTGCATGGGCAAAATATGCAACCTTGTTAAGTAATTGGCAAATTGCCTCCTGAAACCTGCCATTCCACACCCGTTACATTTCAGAAAGGGCCTGGAATTGGAAGAAACACCCTGCTCTATCAAGAAACCTGAAAGGGCCTGCTGGAAAACACGCCCTGCTCTGTCAAGAAACCTAAAAAACAAGAGTGAGGACATTCACAACTAATCTCTCAGTCATCTAAAACTAACCATAACAGGGTACACCCAACTAGAAGCAACATTGAAAAGACTGAAGGTATCCATCTAAAACTGACCATAACAGGGTACCATCATGAAGGTATCCCAAAACCATGTTAACCATTTGGCATTGGCATGTCATCATACTAATAATCTCATCAATTACTACAATTGCACTAGAACAATTAAAAGAGAATATTTGCTCATGGCAAACTGTTTGTTCAGAGCACAATTTTGCCCATTCCTTCCAGCCCTGCTCCAATCAGTGAAATAAGAGGTCTCTCTGCATAGATCATACTAGTGCTGATAGGATTCCTCCAGATATTGAATAAGAGAAGAAATTATTTTATCATCCGATTAACGCATCTTCAAAGGTGAAGTACTCTGGTATATATCTACGGTGTTAGACTCTTCACATGAGTTCCTTCGCTGGCTAGGGGAAAGACTAGACTTCGCAGCGTCTTCAACCTCAGGTGTCCCTGCTAATTTATGTTTGTTAATCTCTCTCCTTGCCTTGTTCTCATCATTTTCATCAGATGGATTGGATGAATTGTATATTATTGCTTGTGCCTCAGAAATTACAGCTGGACTATCATCAACAGCATATAGAATCCTCTGTATTGCTGCAACTATCTGTTCAAAATTACAGGTATCAAAATTTGATATTTGTCACTCCATTAAACTCATGTAGAAAACATTTCTAGACAAAAGGTTGTATATGGCTAGTAAAATTTGTGCTTACAGATAATTGTTCAACATCTGGATTTTGACAAAGTATTTCAATATCCCTGAGCTTTGCAAAGTAAAAGTCTCTTTCCTTCTCCAAACTGTCTACCGAGAGATTCAACTCTGTGACCTGCATACCTCAATTAAACAGCAAATAGCATAGAAATAAACAAGTATGAGAACTTCACTGATATGAGAGCCTGGACCAAGTTCATGTTGCTCTAGTTCCTTTGGAAAAACTCCTGACAAAAGGATCCTGTGATGATTGGACCATGACTGAATCAAGATTCTTTCCAAGGTAAAACAACAGGAAAATATGAATAACAAAAACACAAACATCAAGAGACTTTAAATGGAGTAATATTTTTTACCTGCTCATTGAGAGCCTGAATCTGGGCTGCGTTTGCAGATGCAGTGTTGGGCATTGCAGACCCATAAAATGGTGGCTCAGTTGAGGCTGTTTGGAAGGGTACAGACCCATATCCAGCATTTGACCCTGTCCTGGAATGTTTAGCAGCTACATTCACAACTGGAACTAGAGGATCATTTCACCGAGAACTAGCAACTGTGGCAGTTTTAGACCCCAGTGCATTGCCCTTGCTTGAAGGGTTTACTAGAGATGCTTTCTTGTTAACTTCTTTTCCACCTTTGCAAAACTCCCTTCGTTCCAGTGCATTGTAACTAAAAAGGCACAGAATCAAAAACTGATTAACAAATGTATCACTAACATGTAAACAAATATGCCCATTATTGTAGTGCCATAAAATCCAGAAAAAACCAAAAAGCAGGAAAAGAGAACAGAAAAAGAAGATACCTATTCATGATTCCACCATTTACTGAATCACAGTATCTCTTTAACCATTGCATGAACTCTAGATTGTCTAGTGGTCGCCCTTTTACAATTTTATTGACATCAATGTACTGCATGAAACCTCATATTAGATCCATCTTGACGTCTTATTGAAATTAATAACCAAACTAATGCCTGCTGTGTATTTTCCCCCATTTACAGTAAAAAATGGAACTCTCAACTTTCAAGACAGATCTTGCCATCTTCTAACAAAGGTAATATCAGGCCTATATCTAGCTACCAGGCATGTTAGATAAGGCTACATTAACTATAGAATACAAGAAAGTATAAGAATAAAAACTCCAAAAAACCGTGCCATAGGAGCATTTACAATACATAAAGCACAGAAAACAGTGTCCCTGAAATTGTTACACAACTAAGAAGAAATAGCAACAAATGCAAAGAAAACCGATAGCACAGCCTGGTGAAGATAAAGATGCATACAAATTTCCAAAATATGCATGCATTTTAACCAAAAGCCCATTGCTTCTTTTATGTTGATCACAATAGTGGCTTGACCCCTTCAAATCTTGAAAAAGAGATTCAGAACAGGAAGTTGGCAAGGTCAATACATACTTAGAGCTCAAAAACGTAAGGTCTTATGGAGAACTAAGGCAGAGATCTATTGTAGTATGAAATCAACAAAGCTATTTCTGTATCCTTAATTTGTATTTCTTGTAATCCATAAATCAAACCCACCCTTGCATATACAAATCAAGCCCATCTCTAATCTTAACATAAAAAGGCAATGCATCCTGCCATCTTCTTAATGGTTAACAAATCAGAGTCTTTGCATATCGCTTCTTTGAAAGTAAAAGGCAAAGCATCTTTTATCCATATAATAGTGTGTTCTTCATATTTACTGTTATCGTGATATGCAGAAAATATAAATGTAGATAGCAGTTTCTCACTCCAAACTGATGGGTTTGTTGGATATGGCCACATAATATCACAGCTAATCAAATTGGTCCAAGATACAAGGGCTTGGGTCTTGGAGCCTTCTCCTTCAATTGGGATGGAATTTCAGCATATCATGGAAGTCCCACTACACTCTTCTTCCACTCTGGCCATGAGGAATGATCGATACCATAAAAAACAATCTTTTTATTAAAATAAAATTGATTATCTATTATGAGGTATGACTTGTTTTGTGTAACAGACCATTGATCATAGTACTTTAGTACTACCATTTTACTATTTAATTTCATTTAAATGTAGTTGCATCTAGCTCCAATAGCTCTTGTAGCAAACTGTAGTAATATGGTGAGGAATAGATAATTGCTAAGATCCTGTCACCACATCATCATTTCTGCCAAATGAAGAACCTAGAGAGCAAAGATGAGAATCGGTCTTCCTGTTTCAAAGAGTACTTTCCCAGTATAGAAATGCAATCATGTGTTTTCCAAAAAATATCAAATCCATTTCAATCATGCAAACGTTTATTAAATGTGGGTTTCTATTCAGACCTGTTCTCACCATGTTTCCATCCCAAAGGCATGAGCACTTACAAAATAGCTCAATAACAGCATAAGAAAACTTCAATTATCATGGCTTTGGGGCATAAGCTTTCTATCTTCAAGATCGTTCCAAAACAATGTAAATTGAGTAGAACAGTTCAATTGTGATCAGTTGATTGTATTTCTACTGCTTGCTCATGAGGTCTTCGCACAGATTAGATTGACTATGAATCATTACTCAACATTAAATGTGCAATTCTTCTAAACATTACCATGTGTTAGCTGATTCAATAGGAGTGATATCTTAGCTTGCACATTCTGTAAGTTATTTTTTGTTTACTGAATCCAAAGCACTTCAATCAGGACTGATGTAAACATTATAAAAAAGTTACAAAAACTGCGGACCTGGGCAGGACACCATACAGACTAGTTAAGACATTGTTCCTTTTCAATGAGGAAATTCAAGTGCAAATTCCAAAAGAAAGATCCCTGATTTAACCTTCACATGCCCATTTACTGAACCATCCAATCCAAGAATTTAAAGTGTCGACTTCTCAAGTAAATGGTGCCCCCCAAGGGTTAATTTTTGCATTTTGTTTACACTCCCAGGATTACCAAGGTCAATGTGTTCTTCTTGCATATTTAAATACATTGAAATATGTCAAGACTCAAATCCCAATAGCAAACATAAAAATGTAGACTACTACAAGGACGCCTTTAAAAACTTTGAGGAATCAGAAATTCAGGGCATAATACAAGCAAGAAAAAGTCTTTTAAGTGAAATTTTGATGAGTAGTTAAACACAATAAGTTCAAATTGAGGGGAATTGCTTATCAATCTACAGCTAGCTTTTGCAGTCAGAAATAAAGGATCATCATCATGGAAATTATCAAATTATTCTTGAAGATCCAACAAGTCTCCAACAAAATTCTAAAAACATTCTAATGCATCAAAAAACTTCTAAACCACATCATTACTTCAGTTTACACTGCCTGATTATTATTATTCCCTGAATTATCTTAAGTTGAAGATAAATGCAGTAGGCGAAATAAGCTCAGAGAGAGAAAAGATGAAATGGAGGAAACAGCTGATAACGATTACATCAGTACTTTTGATAGACTTGAAAGCCTTGGTTATGATAACCCTATTAGAGTAATTACTACATGAATACTATTAACCCACAAAATGATTCAAGGGAATATATTGGAATGATTACTTCACAATCACGAAAAAGTAAAGATGTTTTACGGACTATGTCACATAATCACAATATAGAGACAGAATAAATATAAACCAGAGAATATACACCAGCAAGAGCTAAATTGCAAAATAAGCATATTTAGACATCATGTTTGGTCCATATTTGACTATTTACAATAATATTTGATAATGGCTGCTAGATTGATTGCCAATATACTTCACAACAAACATAATAAGAATCGTAATACACTGCCTACAAGAAGAACAATGTAAAAGTAGATTGTGATCAGTAGGATATTTGTGACCTCAAAACAATCGAATGTGACCGATTATTGAAATGTGATTGATCTTTCTACCTTTCAGTTTATGTGCAGAGCTTCTCTAGTGGAGAGTTATAAGCTTAATCTCCCAATGGATTCGATCTCTCTTAAAATAAGGGAAAGTCATCCATATTAAGAAACTTGAAAGATGATGGCTTCTTTGAACTTGTATTCCCAAATATTGGGTATATGCAGCCCTTCAATTCTTGGAAAAGGTTGAGATTATCCACCAGTTTATGGAAAACATCACATCCTGCACACTGCACACAAAAGAAAAGTCGTAGAAATCTTAAAAGGCTATTTTCACCAATGGGTTAAATTTTGACCGATTTCCAAAAATCAAATGTACTAACAAGAATTAATATTCATACGAACGATAAATATATACTCAATAGAATGTATTGCAAATCTTATAACTAAATACGAGAAATTTCAATATTCATGGCAAGTTCTATATGGTAGGAAAACGAGGTATTCCCTTCTACAGATAATATTTTTTTCTTACATCTTATCACATGAACAACTATGGGAAATCATTTTATGCTCAATAGCTTTTTTAGAAATTAATCAAGCATCTCCCTTTTGATTGAGAGAAATTGCTTCAAATGAAATCGATTTCTAAATGTGCTAGTTAAAAATAGAAATAATCAGATGTCATCTATATGTACAAGAGAACAACCATTACAAAACATATTGTCAAGAATTGGAAAAGTCCGAACCTGCACAAAAACAGTTCCATCAGTGTAGGCATGTGGATTGATTGCACGCGTTGAACGTTGCCCACAAACCCCACAAGTGAATGCAACTCTCATTCGTCAACGAGGGGATTTGGTAAACAGAGACCAGGGATAAACAGACTTCTCAGCCATTTGAGTGTTTTCATTAGGATCTACAGATACAACAGGACCTTCCATTCCAGAACCCATGGTCCATCCTCTGCCTCCAGCATCCTTTAGCACCAACCCCATGGATGTCTCCTGCAAACAGAAAAAATAAAACCTTGAATTTATTTTGACCATTAGTCCAGTCCTCCAACTAGGCATGCTCTAGAAAGGAATTATGTGTGGTATTTACACTAGACACTAAACATTTGTGGATTGAGATTGTATCTTGAAACAGAATGTAAACTGAAACAAAGGGCAACAAAATCAGGGCCTTTTGTAAGACGCAATTCATCCACTGAAATAATTCATAAACGCTTTAAACCAGAGGCTTTTGTGAGATGGCAACTTGACTTAACCAGGTGCCCTAGACATTTAAGGCATGATTATATTGCAACCCCTAAAGACTGTGATAAGATCAAAAAGGAGAAAAATACATTGAAATGAAAGAAAATATCCATGAATATTGAAAAAAATACCCAACAAAAACATAAATAACCAGAATTGGTATAGTTAGGATACAAAAGCAAGGAGACAACAAATGGCCCATGAAAATAATAAAACAGAAAAGAGAATGAAGCAATTGCCAAATAGAGGACTACATAACAAATACACGGAAAGGTAAACACAAACAATCATTTTCTGAGAAAAATACCTTTGAGAGGGGCTGTAAGGATGTAGAATTTTTGCCATGGAATTTTATCAGGGGAAAACTGCTTGTCTTCTGGGCTTCCTCGGTGTTCCTTTCGTCATCTATAATATATAATAGATCCACATTTCAGCAACAAGATTAGAGGCGAATAAAATAGGCATGAAAATATATGATTTATACAAATCCATTATCCCTGAAGAAAATTTGTGGAAAACATATTCTACGAATATATGATCTTTTTGGGAGGGGGCTGGGGACATAGGGTTTACGGCATGTAATTCTCCTGCAAATCATAAGCCAATATCACAGAACAAAAATCAGCACAATGTTTAAACAAATCTAACTGGAAACCAAAAAACCAGTTACCCTCTACAAGACTCAATAAAACCCTAAAAATGCATATTTGAACAGGGCTGAGCATCATTGTTCTGTAAGCCAAGTACTCTAAACTCACCTACTTCTCCACAGCCACACTACTGCAAATTATGATCAACAAATACCAGCCTTATAATCTCATATAAAGACCACTTAGAACACAGAAATTGCAGAGGAAAAGAACAAAAGAAATGATGGAGGCGGCTGGGGTGGAACCCGTGACCGCAGCAGCAGCAAAGACAGTGTGAGAGCAAACGCTATGCACTAGAGAAACTCAGCAAGGTGATTGCCAGGCCTTCTCCTCAGATGATAATGGCATTCAGCTCTAGACCCACTCATGAAAACGATCAGCAGGAGCATGACATGGGCTTCCATGGGATTCATGGAGCTTCAATGGCCATGCCCATTATGAAGAAGAGGTTCAGAACCAAGTTCACGCAGGAGCAGAAGGACAAAATGTGCAGTTTTGCAGAGAAGGGCGCGGGCAGAAATTTGGAATAAAATAACCCTAAACATATTTGATATTTATATACTTAAAAAAAAACCTTTATTACCCCTAATATACCACCAATATATTGACTTTAAATTTTTCAATTTTTAACCACCCCAATATGAACGGACATGATATCATATTGGTCCCTAGGTGACACCCCCGTGCTTTGTGGATGATTCGTTGCTTTTGGGAGGGGCCTCGCTAAGGATGGAAAGATATTTTAAAGAAATTTTGCAAAATTTTTGTCTTATTTCAGGGGCTCTTATCAACAATAGAAAGAGCGTAGTGTATGGCTGGAACACCAATCACTCAACAATTGTAAACATATCACACATTTTAGACTTTGTTGGATATGACACATGGAACAAGATTAAATATGTGGGTTTTCCATTAACCCTGGGCCAAAACAATCCTTTTCTGGCTGAAAATAATTATCAAGATAAAAGCAAAAATTGCCTCATGGGGTGGTCATTGGCTCACGAAGGCAGGGAAGCTTATAATGATTAAGTCAATACTATCACCTCTCCCAATTTACCAATCCTCTCTTCTTCTGGCTCTAAAAGAAATTATGGATAAGATATCCAAGTTGATCAGAGATTTCCTCTAGAGAGGCGGAAAAGGAATTCATAATAGAATGCATTTGGTTAAATGGGATATTGTTAAAAGACATGTTCTAGAAGGTGGATTACAAATCAGAGGCCCTAGATTGGCTAATCTTTCTATGGGAGGAAAAATTCTGTGGCAGCTCTTCTCTAATAGAAAATGTCACGTCTCCATGCCTGCAACCAGCGTAGAGGACGCGACCCAAACTTGAATCACAGCGGGCTAAGATCCCCATGAACATGTACAGGCATAAAAATTGTTGGAACAGAATGCTTAAACTTGTATATTGAACTAGAATATGCTCACATGAATATTTATCATGCACAGATGCAATCATCTATCAGACACAGCAGAAACATCATACATTCAACAAGCATTCATGCAACATGTTCGCCATATCATTAACAGAAATTAAGGTTGCAGAAGTAAAATAGGCAAGATCACTTATCTTATGAAAACTCCTTCCGCAACCAACTACGTCGCTGCAACGTTCCACCCAACCATAGGCGAGTGTGCTCCTTAATCTCTCAGCAGCGCTGCCACCCCCGAGCTGGGCATGATTCTCCAAGGAATAAGGGAACTAGCAGGCTTACACATAGCCAAGGATATACAAAACACATAGCCAAGCCAACACAGTTGGGTTTATCAGGCCATTAAGGAGTTGGGAAAGGATAAATGCTAAGTTGGTGAGCTCATTACAGAGCCAAGAACACCTACACCAGAAGTAGCCTGACCTCTAAGACACCCAAACACACCCAACACAAGGAATCAGTCCCTTCTCTGCTACACAGTCCCTCAGGCCCTGCATTCCCTTCCAGTGCTATTCAGGGGTGATGGAGAAGAAGGCCATCCCTCTAGCTCTGTCTGTGTGGTTTCCAGCCACCAGGTTTATCAAGCAAACCAAGCCAACATCCCTGCTCCCAATACAGTCCGAAGACCAACCATTGCACTCAAGCAATTAATTTAGTTGTCACAGCTTAAACCGGGAAAACAAATTCTGAGTCATTCTTGGCCCTATCGTGGCCAAAATGACTCTCAGGTGAATTTACAACAGTCCCCAACATGTAAGGAAGACCACAACAACCACAGCCAACGACGTGGGAAAACACAGCCCATCCTCGGCACAAGGTCACCAAGAAAACATATACAGACCACGCTGGGGAAGAAATTACAGTCTCCTAGCCTGTGGATGAGCGTGAGCAACAATGCCGAACCCACAATCAGCCGGTGGGGAGTGGATACGACCACATCATCTGCAAATCTGCGGGGGAAGAAACTACGTGGGTAAAACCCAGAAGGTTTTGTGCATGAAGACGAAAAACAGGAAAGAATCCCTCTGCATGAGAATGCACAACAATGGAGGGGACGTGAATTGCAAGTGCGTGAGCGTTTTTTGCACAATCATGGGGAGAGTGGAAAAATCCCTGCGTGAATGATGGTAGTCGTTTTTTCCCAGCCATAGTGAAGTCAACCATGGTGGAGTGTGCGTGTGGGTGAGGACTGACAGTCCTACCACCCCACTCCCCAAAACCATTAACTGCCTCAACCACCAGCAGCCTTTCTTAATGAAAGTGGTTGGATAACACAAGGGGAGAAGAAACATGGGTATTTCCCTCAATGGCCCAAGTTTTGACAATTTCCCCACACCCTTATCCTTGTGAAAATCATGACCCATTCGATTTAGTTGCCGCGATTGTAGCTGGTCGGGTTCACTTAATTAATTACGGATGCATATTTACATGATGGCCAACATAATATATGCCGCATGCCCCGATATACAATCGGCGACAATTTAAATCCCAAAACATAGCATAACTGATCAATAGTGGGGCCTTGGCCTTTAGCTCCACACCATTATCATTTACAATATATACGTCATATACATCTAATGTAACGGGGTCAAAACCGGGGCATTACAGAAAACACCCAGTTAGTCAAATATTATGGAAAAATATCTTAAAGGAGGAACTTTAAGAAATTTACAGGTAACAAATACTTCTAAAGGATCTATTACTTGGAATTTATGCAAAAAGGGATTTGAGTTCTTTCAACAACAACTAAACCGCATACCAGGAAATGTAAGGAAAACTATGTTGTGGGATGACAATATAAAAGACAACGCTCCATTAAATGATGATATATCCATTACAGGGACCAAGATCTAGCTTATCCGCAAAGTATTTTTACAGATTTCTAATATCTCAACGTGGGATAGGAATGGAAACTAGGCAGCGTCGAAATTTCCAGAACTTCCAGATCCCCTGATCGCACAAAAAAATTTGTTGTTGGTTAATTTGTCTGAATTGGATCCGGTTCACTCAACATGCAAGGATGCATGGGGATGGGGAAGAACAGGGAAGTATACAGCAGCGCAAGGCTTCCAAGCACTATAGACAAATCTAATTCTAATCCAAACTATTTCTTTTTGGAAAGCAGACTAGAATTATTCAAGTATTCCAAAAGTCAATTTTTTTACATGGATTCTAATGCAACAAAAAGCTCTAACGGGCAAAAACCTATCAAGAAGGGGTTTTTTTGGTTCGTTTAGATTTTTCCTATGTAATCAAGCTACAGAGACTTCAGACCATGTATTTTTTGGATGTATTTTTACTCAGAAGGCCTGGACGCATATATTGAGTGGGTTGTCGATTAGAGCTCCTTCGAATACTTAACTTGTAAGCTTATTTTCAAGTTGGATGTCAAGGTACCCAGGAATTCTCTCAAACAGTCATGAATGGAGGAAAATCTGGCAAGCCATTCCAAAATTTTTATGGTGGAAAATCTGGTTAGCAAGAAATGAATTGATTTTTAACAGTAAGGCCACGAAACTAGAAATTGTAGCAACTAAAGCAAAGGCTTTTCTATTGGAAGTTGTGGGAAAAAAATCTCAAATTGACTCCATTAACTTCATAGCTGAGCATAAGTGGCTTGGATCGTTGCAGGCATACAAAATTCAGTTGAGTTCTAGAAGGCCTTTTATCAAACCAATTTGGCAGGTGAGACTCCTAGAAAAATAATTTTCAGAATGGTGGCAAAGAAAAAATAAAGTCTCAATCTTCTTCGATGGAGCATCAAAAGGAAATCCGGGGAAAGTTGGGGCAGGGGGATTGATATACTACCCGGGAGGAAGGTTATTAACTAGCTTCAATTGGGGTCTAGAACAAATTACGAATAATCAAGCAGAAATATTTGCTCTTGTAAAATCCTGTCAACTCGCAAAGGAATATGGACATGATAACCTTCAAATATTTGGAGATTCATAAATTATAATAAAAGCTTTAAATTTTGCTACAAATTTCAATAATCTAAGCTTGAACATGACTATGCAAAGGTTCATTTCATCTTGTTAGACTATGTCTATGTTACCTCTTATCGCATTCTTTAGGAATTGAACAAGATGGCAGACTTCAAAGCAAACCAGGGCTGTCAACTACCTCCCGGAATGATAAGTTTGAATGAAGGACCTAGTTTGATGCATCATATTCCATAAGATATAAATGATGGGTTGTGTCAAAACTACTTAACCAAGAATGAGTAGTTTTGGATTCCTTGTATATCTGGGAATAGATGTAATTGGGTGAAGACCCAACAAAAAAAATCGTTTTAGTTAAAAGAAAATAATTAAAATGACTAAATATGGTACCAACTGACAGAAATTAGTGAATAAAAATAATTAAATATACTACAAGTAGATCACAATTAATGATTAAAATGACTAAAACACTACCAATGGAAATTAGTGAATACATGATAAAATATACTACAAGTTGATGACAATTAATTATTAAAATGACTAAATATAGTACCAATTGATGGAAATCAATGACTACAATGACTTAATAAACTATCAATCAATGACAAATAATGTTAAATCAAAGTACTAAATATACTATAAGTTGACGAATTAGAACAACCAATAAATGGCTAAGTTTTTTTAGTCATAAACTTAGTCGCGTTATAAGTGACTAGAAATATAACACTATTAGTTTATAAGTGACTAGAAATATAACACTATTAGTTTCCTGACAAAAAATAGTCATTTATATGCAAATTTCAGTTACTTTTTTAGTTATAAATTTGTCTTTTTGAAATAGTGATTGGACAACTAGATTTTTTATTTTTTAAATATTGTGGTGCATTTTCCTATGCAAAATGTTAATGGTCTGTTACATTGTTCTGTCCCATCGGTAATGACACATCATAAAACACACATTGTGATTGGTGCATCTTGTACAATTAGAGGCACGGTGTGCAAATTTTTTTTTTAAATTTTGAAATGATCGATGTGTTTTATTATGCACATCATCAACCATGCACTAGATTTTTTTTTTGCAATGGTTACAACGCGTTATAGGGCATATATTGTAGATAGTGCATTATGTTTATAAATAGAATGCATCGTCGGGTAGGTTTTGGTGCAAGCTGAACCAATGAAACACATCTCGTGAATTTTTTTTTAAAATGAAAAAAAATGTTGAATTTGAGGTGAATTGTGAATTTTAATATAGTAATTTAAAATAAGAAGGTAACAAAGAATTTACCTAGTTTCTTATCAACTAAGGCGAACAATACTCTGCATGCAGCAGAGTAATTAATGCGACGGTGGTCGCACTGTCCGCCGTCGGATCGCTCTTTGGAACGGATCCGACGGCGGACAATGCGACCGCCGTCGCATTAAATACTCTGCTGCATGCAGAGTATTGTTTGCCATCAACTAAGGTGCCACGATTTCCCATATACGAAAAATTAGATGGAATTGATTGGCAAAGCTATCCAATATGAGCAATGAGTGGTGAAATTAGGGTGGTTGTACATGGCCTATGAGCACTAGTGCTTATGTGAGTGGTTGGACTTACAGAGGAAATGTAAAAATGAAATTTGGTTTAGTAATTTTATTTTAATTTTATTTTACCATTGTGTGCTTCATGACAGGGAAACACACTAAGGTATTATTAAATTAATCCAATGCACCAAAAAGATTAAAATCAGTGTGCTTTTAATGGGAACACAATGGAGCACCTAACCGTTCTATGGCTATTAAATGCATTTTTAATGTTTAGTAGTGTGTTTATTGTTTATACACACTAGGGCGGTAATGTTTGTTAAAGGCACCATTAATTTTTTTTTACTTAAAACTGTTATTGAATTACAAACTTCCTCGTCTAGATTTTGTGTGTTAGTATAACGAGCACAAATGCATTTGATTTATATTGGAGTACCAATATGCATATATTTTTTTCAAATTCAAATTGATATATAGCAGTTTGTAACAATAACATCTATCAATGCTACTTACATTAAGAATCGGCGTGTTTGTTTTTTTTTCAGAGGAAAAAATACCAGTATTTGATATTCATTAGAATCAAAAAGACATCTTATACATAATACATGCAGTAGACTATACATAAAACAGCCCCCATCCAAACAGCAATAAAGAGTAAAGACAGAATCAGTCAGCCCAATCAAATGATAACCAGCACAAAGCCTGATCATAAGCAGGCTTTCTCATCATTCCTGGACGAACCAGGTCAGAAAATGGTATGTATCTGAGGTGCCCTACAAACATACAGTCCAGTGGAGCAGCAAACAGCTAGCTGAAAGTCACAAAATATACAGACAAAGAAATGTCATATTTCCGAACAATACTCATGCTAAAATTAGCATGTAAAGTGCCAACAGTATCGATGAAAGATGTGACCATCAAAATAGAGTAAAGTATCCTTCTCTAATGACCATATCATCCCAAGTTTCCGTGAAGTAGCCTTTACCCATTTCCAAATTGAGTGCTTTTTTTGATAAACTATCAGCTAGCTTATTGTGCTCCCGGAAGATATGATCGAAGGTCACCGGTGGAACTGTGTGTAGCATAGAAAATATCTCATCGCACCAATATTTCAGTGAGGGTATCTCAAGAGTAGCAAGTCTTTTAACCCAAGTAATAATGACCATTGAATCACCCAGAACCAATTGAAGTGGCAGACCCATCAGCAAACTGACACGTAATACAGACCACAGTGCCAGCAGTTCAGCACGTGTATTCGTGCTGTTCCCACAGCCAACAGAAAAACAAAGAAAATGAGTGTCGCTGATAAAGATCACAAAACCCGCACCTCCCATTTGTAGCTATGCAGCACCATCAAAATAACCCACAGGGAAGGTATGAACAGGTTTCGGGCCAAACTGTCTAACAGGTATCTTTAATTGAGGCACAGGATGGATGGCAAGGCAGCTTTCAATGTTGGAAATGACCAGGGAGGCCACCGGTTTATCGTTATCAAAAATACATCGGTTACGTAAGAGCCAAATGTACCAGAAGACTACAACCGGGGTAAATCGAAAGGAAGCATTAAGTGAAGTGGAATTAATCCAATGTGATAAGAAAGACATAACAGAGCTGTGTACAGTAAGAGGGAAACCCAAAGAGGTCGAGAAATGCTGGAGGATTTTTTTTGTGAAAGGACACAGCATAAACAAATGACCACAGTCCTCTATAGCATTTTTGCAAAAAATACATCTACTAGGCCCATAGAAACCGCGAGATTGAAGATGATCCCAGGTAAGTACTCTGTCCATAGTCAACAGCCAGGTAAAACATAAGAGTTTCAGCGTGTTTGTTATTGTGAGGCGCACAGATGCATTTTAGTTGGTCGATAAATTTTTTGGTTTGGTTAAATAATTTTTTAAATTGAATAATAAAATTTTATATCCTATTATGGTGCATCATTAACAAGCTCACCAGTGCCTACTAAGTTTTATGGAGCACCTATATGCATTTAATTTTTTAGAATAAAATCTATATTTAATCATTTTATAACAAGAGCCACAAGGTGGCAATGTCCCCGACATTGCATCCTTAATAGCTAGTAGTTTGTAATTGCTTATGCAAAAAATTAAAACTCAATAAAATTAGATTAAATTTTGTTATAGCCTACTTAAAACTCAATAAAAATAGAATAAATGTTTTTATAGCCTACCTAGGCACCCTTTTGAGGATGGTAGAGATTTGACTACTTAGAAGACTCTGAGACTCAAGTTCTATTTCAATGGATTCAAAGTGAGGATGAGCTTTACCAGATTTGCAAGAACGACTGCTACATCTCAAATAGGCCATGAAAGACATAAAGACAAGCCTAAATACAGAGTGGGGATGAACCATTTTTATTAGCTAGATGATAAATTGTTGATGCTTCTTG